>JAXIVJ010019489.1:0-19241 GCA_036785665.1 Chirona hameri | reverse complement strand
AGCAAGGGGTCATCAACCAATGACGTATTTGAGAACACTAGAGTAACTTCTGCACACGCCCTCTAGTCATTGGAGAAACACCAGCCAGATGCCTCGTAGGCCACACTTGTAATGTTAGCGCGCTGGAACTAGTGCACACGACAAGCAACTAGCCTCGCTTAGCTGGGAAGGGGTGCTATCTTTCCAGCATGGGTCATTCCAAGAACAAACCAGGACACTGGCCTTTACACCACAACGGAATGTCTGGAAATCCTGCACTAACCCTATGAATGAATGTGAATGTGTGAATGTAGAATCCGGGGACGTAGTTGGGGGGGGGGGCGAGGGGGGAGTCATTCGCTGTTTTCAGCAGTGACTACTGTCTGCACTCTCTTACTATGAACACATGTAACACTCAGGCCTGCTTCTCTGCTTATGCTTCTTTATGTTTGTTTGCATTTCTTAGCAGGGAGTGCCAACGACATTTTCTCTTTTGTTTTATGGTGTTAACGTAAGATGTTGTGCGTCGCTGGGGATCGAGGGCGGGGGCACTTCTGGTCACCTATTCATGGGTGGTGGTGTAAAAAAGTCCTTAGGCTACCGAAAATGTGTGCGGGTTGGAAATGTCATTACATGTGTTGGTCCTCCGAAAAGCAAACGGAGTAACAACTGCATTGGAGTCTGATAGGTTCCATTATCTCTCTATTAAGTCGAGTCGAGCTCACTGATAACCATGAGCCAGTTTGCCAATGAGCTTGCGAGAAAGTTTGCACCTTGTTATCGGCTCAGTGCACTGACCTATTTAAAATTGGGAATGCCACAGCGAACTGGAAGACATGTTATCAGTGTGGTTTAAACTTGTGACGCATCCAATCTGCAATTAGTGCGGTGAACAGTCTGTACCACTGGAAAGAAAAGTCTGCTCGAACCGACATATCTGGAAAATTCGGGCTTGGCAAAATCATGCTAACTTTACACGTGCTTTCAGTATAAACCTGTAATTCATTACTTGTGTTACCAGTGTATAAGTGTGTAATCTGACTTGTATTCTTGTTCTTTCGAAACCGTGTATGCTATGCTTACACGGTATGCGCTCGGCTTACAGTGGCAGTGGAACGGTTCTGGGAAAGGGGGGGGGGGGGACCTTTGATTATATATATATATATATATATATATATATATATATATATATATATATATATATATATATATATATATATATATATATATATATATATATATATATATATATATATATATATATATATATATATATATATATATATATATATATATATATATATATATATATATATATAAAATATATATATATATATATATATATATATATATATATATATATATATATATATATATATATATATATATATCAAAGCTACGAAATATGACATATGCACAAAGTGCTCTCAAAAGTTATAATGCATCTCCCACATAAGAAAAAGTGAAATTTTTAAGCACAGGTCAAGGTCAGAGTCACAAACGGACAACGGTCACTATGTGCAAAATATATACGAAAGTCATGCAACGTATGTTTTATGGGTTATTTTACACGTATAATTATATAATAGCCGCCATTGTCACAACCTTGCCTTATATAAGGTCAAGATCAAGTCAAATAAGAACAAAATTTGAAATTGATTGATCTAAATAAAAACGGCATGTCTCTAGACCAGTTGTCTCAGAAATACAACGGTGACATTTATTTGTATGTATCTGGTCGCTAAAAGGAAAGCAACGCAACTTAAAAATTACGTAATTAGTTACTTATACTTAGGGAGCCATAACTCGCGCAGTGTCGGTGCTCGGCGCCACCTTCGCCGTGCCTGGGGGGGGGGGGGGGGGGGGCGTTTCGACGCTCCCCATGACGCTATATATATATATATACGACGCTATATATTACGACGCTATATATATTATCGACTCCTATGGGACGTAGACAAACCCGAATAAAAAGTTATAAAGCTCTGCAAAAATCATTTTGAAACTATTCCAGTCTTTTTTTGACTCAGGTCAATATTGAGGTCACCAGAGGTCATCAAATGTCAGATTTTCCAGTTTTAGGACTTCGCTCCAGAAACCCCAAACTATATCCGGTACTATGTTAGCTAGAAACAAATGGGGAAAAAATCGAAAGCTCCTGAAAAATGCAATCGCCAAAGTGTCCTTAAATTTTATCTTAGGTCAATAGTTTAGGCTGCAGAGGTCATCAAAAGTAAAAAAAAAATGTTATTTTTGGAACACCTGTTTTTCGCAAATAACTTTTACCGAATAAATATAAAGCAATAATTGTGACGCCATAGTGTTTGTCTCGTCAAAGCACTTCGAATCATGTTCATGTTGACCAGGTATATAAAAGTCAAATTTGAGGTTAGGTCAACCGATAAATATGACCTCAGGTCAAGGTCAAGTGGTGACTCAAGTAGGTTATGTTGCATATTAGGAGACGTGTCTCGACGAGACAAACACATTGGTGCCAGTTTCACTTCTCTATCTTCATTCGGTCGAGAGTTATAGACAACAAAGTGTTGGTGGCTTCGGATGACCTCAGCTGACCCTGTAGGGGCACTGAACAAAAAGTGCACCTGGATCATCAATAATGGCCTATGATAACATGATCCAGACGGAATTGGACTAATGTCATGCATATCCAGGGGCGGATCCAGAAAATCTTCAAGGGGAGTCATCAATTGCAGTGGTGCCCCTACCTATACCCAAATCTGAAAACTCAACGGATTTGGTCCACTATATTTTGAGGGTGCCCGTATTTCAGCATGTTTGTTGTTGTTGACAAAACGTTGGCCATAGGTATTTGCAATATCAGTCGTACCTTTTCTATCATTCAAAGTGCCGTAAATGGTGCTAAAATATATAATTTGTACAGGCAAGGGCGGCCCCAGACTGCTGATGAAGAATTGACCAAGCGGGTAGTCGATGTTCGCGACCAGTGGTAGAATAGCACATCTCATGAAGGTGGTAGTCGTTTTTACGAGCAGTAAATACTATGCATGCGATAGCAGTGCATCATATTGCTTTGTGGCTCGTGCGGACTTCAAAAATGTTCTTGAACTAAAACAATAGGCAGGGTTTTGCGATGGGAGGGCTTGAAGAAAATTTGTTTCAAAAGTTGCACTTAAACTTAACTACCAATGGTATTTACGCAAAATGGATACGCATACAACTATTATTGCGCCGGGAAGCGGCGCCAAGATTTAAGGTTTTGAGCGGGCTGGAGAACTAATTTTGTGCTATTGGAATCAGGATGCAGAGTCAAAACGAGGAAATGTGTCTGGAGCAAAAGGTGGGGTCAAAAGACATGTTGCCCCCCCCCCCCCTCCCCATTTAAGGCCAAAGGTGGGGCCATGGGCCCCATGTCCTCCCCCTCCCTACGGCCGCCAGTGTGTACACTCTATATTAGACCCTTTTGTACTGGAAAAGAACACTGAATGATTTGTGCCGCGTAGCGGCGCGATTTTTTTGATTTTTTTTTTGTTTGTGTTTTATTTTTCGGATTTTTTAAAAACAAAAATTGCTTTGTTTTTGGTGGTGCCCCTAGTGCCACGGTGCGGTGGTACCCCTGGTTCCCCTGCGCAATTTTTGTCCGCGGGCTTAAAGCCGAGGTAATTTGCCCGGCTCATTCCGAATAAGGAGACATGTATGTACGTATAGGTACCTAAGTAAAATAGTCAGAGCATAAAGTCGACATTACTGAAGGCCGTTAAAATATGTGCCGTCGGCCGTGCCGTAACTGCAAAAATGTGACTTCGATACCACTGCAGTCTGCAAAGGACAATAATTGGCAAATGCCTATTTAGTTCGCGGTAAGTGCCGTCCGCTCAGGGGAGAACCACCAAGTCTTCTTTACAAACACAAAAGCTAAGTGTCAGGAAACCTGTATTCAACGCAAACAATGTCTCACACTGGGAAAAGTTAAGCCGACGCACCACCCTACCTTCCCTATAGGTAAAACATGAGCAGCCATAGCGACACAAACCTCCAGGGGCACAGCCCCTTCCCCGCGAAAAAGACGGCCGTGACGTTAGAACGGTTTATTCAGCGGCGGATTCAGCGACGGATTCAGATTTGACCCACACCCGGACAGCATTCAATTCTGGCACGCGGGTCATGAATATGACCTTCATTTTGCTGTTCAGGGTCATCTTCAAATTCCAGGTCAAAGGACGGGGTACCGCATAACGTCCCGAATTTATTGCCGGATCATCTTAAAAGTTTTCCCAGATGATTAACAGGCTCCATATCTAACGTCCGTCACCGTGATCTGACCCGCGACCTTGAAGGTCAAATTCAACAGCAGCACTCTTCACTCAATAACACTCTTCACGAAGCAGATTCGCTTTAACACTCAACGTCGCGTTTACATAGCAAAGTATATCGTCAACTAGCAGGTGAGCATGTTTAACTGCTAGTTGAAACTGCTTGCTAAGTGGAAATCACTAGCGTACCGGAGGGAAATCGGTTCCAATTTACCATATCACTGCAGCAGTGCCATATCACCCAGACAGAAGGGACATCTTAGCTTCGTGTGCATCGTGCAACAACCTTCTGTGAGCGCCGCATCGAAAGAGGCGAGCCTGTTATCTAACGCCACCCGTGACCAGAGCTTAGGTGTAATCACGAAATGCAATGATTTCATCTATTTCACCACGCTATTTGAATACCAACTGGATCATTGCTAAATGGGAACATCACTCTCCGACTTGGTATTCATAGTAGGCGCAGTGTGCGGCGTCTAATCCGGGTCAATGTTCCCAGCGGGATGTTCCTGCAGCGTTGTGAGAAGATCTGAGGTCTGAAGAAGGTTCCAGTCTGAGGTCTGAAGAAGGTTCCAGTCGGGACCTGCTTCAGGCCTGGGTAGTCGGGTGACCAGTGCTGGCTGGGTGGTGGCTTGTGCTGGGTGGCTGGAGACCAGTGCTGGCTGGGTGGTGGCTTGTGCTGGGTGGCTGGAGACCGGTGCTGGCTGGGTGGTGGCTTGTGCTGGGTGGCTGGAGACCGGTGCTGGCTGGGTGGTGGCTTGTGCTGGGAGGCTGGAGACCGGTGCTGGCTGGGTGGTGGCTTGTGCTGGGAGGCTGGAGACCGGAGCTGGCTGGGTGGTGGCTTGTGCTGGGTGGCTGGAAACCGGTGCTGGTTGGGTGATGGCTTGTGCTGGGAGGCTGGAGACCGGTGATGGCTGGGTGGTGGCTTGTGCTGGGTGGCTGGAGACCGGTGCTGGCTGGGTGATGGCTTGTGCTGGGAGGCTGGAGACCGGTGCTGGCTGGGTGGTGGCTTGTGCTGGGTAGCTGGAGACCAGTGCTGGCTGGGTGGTGGCTTGTGCTGGGTGGCTGGAGACCGGTGCGGCCCTGCTGGACCGAATCCCGGGATTCGTGCCGCCCCATTTGTGTCCTGGAAGCACCGCGGCGCCGACCCATCCGTCAGTCCGTGTGGTAAGCGACCCCAGCGGCATCTGTAAGAACTGACTCCCGGCGGGACGGCAGTGGCTCGGACTGCTACAGACCGGGGTAGCAGAGCCTGGGACTGGGCTCTCTGTGGATGCTACAGTCGGGGTAGCAGAGCCTGGGACGAGGCTCTCTGTGGATGCTACAGACCGGTGTAGCATGGCCTGGGACGGGGCTCTCTGTGGATGCTACAGTCGGGGTAGCAGAGCCTGGGACTAGGCTCTTTGTGGATGCTTTAGACCGGGGTAGCAGGGCCTGGGACTGGGCTATCTGTGGATGCTACAGACCGGGGTAGCATGGCCTGGGACTAGGCTCTTTGTGGATGCTATAGACCGGGGTAGCAGGTCCTGGGACTGGGCTCTCTGTGGATGCTACAGACCGGGGTAGCAGGGCCTGGGACGGGGCTCTCTCTCTCTGGATGCTACAGTCGGGGTAGCAGGGCCTGGGACTGGGCTCTCTGTGGATGCTATAGACCGGGGTAACAGGGCCTGGGACTAGGCTCTTTGTGGATGCTACAGACCGGATAACAGGGCCTGGGACTGGGCTATGTGTGGATGCTGCAGACCGGGGTAGCAGGGCCTGGGACTGGGCTCTCTGTGGATGCTATAGACCGGGGTAACAGGGCCTGGGACTAGGCTCTTTGTGGATGCTACAGACCGGATAACAGGGCCTGGGACTGGGCTATGTGTGGATGCTGCAGACCGGGGTAGCAGGGCCTGGGACTGGGCTATGTGTGGATGCTGCAGACCGGGGTAGCAGGGCCGCATATATCTTTCGGGACATCAAATTGGGTTCAGGTGTGCTGATTTCCGAGTCGTTTTCTGAATCGCTTAAAGGAAATAGTTCACCTTCGGAATTTTTTTCAGAACACGATTTTATTATATTTTTTTAATACAGTTTCTTTTTTTCTTTTTAAAAATGGTCCTACATCGCGCTAATTCAGGACAGAAGGTTGTAAATTATTGATTGTATGGTGTGCGTTATTGGTCTGCGCATGCTCCATGGCAGTGCTGGCACTTTCAGACGGTACGGTACATCATATATGCGCCGTATTCCTTCGCCAAAAAGTCAAATATCTTCGGCTGGAGAGTCTTTTCAGCCAAGAAAAGTTCCAGATAAGGATTTCTCAACACGGGCTACAAAACTGCTATTTCAGTTCAAAACCCATGTTGAAGGTGAACTATTTCCTTTAAGTCGCAATTAATATTAGTTGAACATTAGCAAATCAGACATGCTGATCACCGAATTTTGACTTAATAAATATTTTGTATTGAAGATCCATAATAAGAATAATGTCACAGCATTTACTTAACCCTATTTGTAGCAGGCTCCTGGCTACCCCTATTTGTAACAGGGGGGGGGGCGGATTCCACCCCCCCCCCCCCCCCGAGATCTCGAGATCTACCCGTCCGATTTTCACAAATGAAACGGTGTTTGGTTCCCCTCAACATGATCTACATTTATAAATGATAACAAAATAATAAAAAAATTGATAGGGGGCAACAGGGGGGCAAAAACTACAAATTGTAGTGGTATATTTGATCCAACATAGCTGTCATGTTTATGAACCGATTTTAACACAAGTAATAGGAATCGACAGAGATTGAATTGGAAATTGATATATGACGGTGACGTTTGAAAATTCAAAAATCATAGACGTGTGCAGGTCACTCAATATGGGGGTGAAGTAAATGCGTAATAAAATCATTTTTTGATGTTGTTTTTTTGATAAATGAAATTGTATGTGATTGTGACATTAGAAAAACAGTTATAAATAACATTTTTTGCCATAGGCGGTACCAGGTTAGTGAAAAAGGGAGGTCAAATTGGAAAACAATATTAACCGCAGACAAGTTGCTACCCAGCACTATAAATATGTTACTGATCATAGATAGTTCCTTTTTGCATGTTGTACTTCATCATAGGCGTATCCAAGATACAAACTGGGGCGGCGAAAGACCTTTTGATAAGTATATTATCCGCTATTATGATACTAACTAGTCAACAGTGACTATTTCACTTACAACTTCAATTAACATTGTTTATCCCCCCCTCCCCCCTTTTCACCCTACCTGGACTCGCCTATTATCTTATAATCGTTCGTAGAGTACCTTGTGGTGCGTTTTTCATCCGAAAACAGCAGTATGTTATGTCATTGTACGCCCATGCCTCTTAGTTTCCTTGCAATAATATGACCCCCTTTCTTCCATTCCTGAGCGCGCCTCTGCAAAAAAATGACTTTATTTCCTTTACTGGCCTCATATGTGCATATATAATTATAAGGTAACCATCTATTGCGCCGTTATCGCTGGCATATCGTCATCACCATGCCAGTCACCTCCCTTTTCATGTGCCTGAACACGCCCCTGAAACTCTATATGTAATAAATTATGCAAATAATAGAAGCAGAAGCTATCTTTTACATCTTGATAGCTATAAATGCCCCTTGCATTGCTATATTGGCTTTCCGCCAAACATTTAATACTTCCTGGAACCCCCCCCCCCCCCCCCCCCCGCCCTTTTCAAGCCCCTGAAACCGCCTCTGCCATGCAATTTTGTATGATATTTCATTAACATCAACTAATTTGCACTTGTTTCAATCACCGTAAACCGATGTAACCCCTTCATACTTGAGGCAGTTACGAAGAAACCGTGAAGATCGCATTTCCAAATTATCGCCAAATGTCGCCTCCGAACCCACCCAAAACTGTGCCCTGGAACCGCCTCTGTTCAGGTTAAGAACACAACATTTTGACTCCAAATGTGTTATTCAATTCTATGAAAAGTCCCACAATTCCATGGGCCTGCTCCCAGCCGTTCTGGAGATATCTGCGAAAACATGAGGGGGCGGAATCCCCCCCCCCCCCCCCCCCCTCCCCCTGTTACAAATAGGGTTAAATAATAGTTTGATCTCATCGAGCTGATTCCATCACTTCCGATATCGTCACTATCACAAATTGGTGATGTAAACAACAGAGTTTGTAGCTCAGACCCAACCACTCTCACAAATTGATATGAGATGTTTCTGAGGTGAGATTTAAATGTGAAATATGAATAATTGCATAAGAATTGCAGAGGATCCCATGAGAAATGTTTTTTTCGGGAGAAATGGAACCATTTTTCAGGAGAAATGGGACAATTTTTCAGGAGAAATGGGAAAACTGTTCATGAAACTATGTCACGGACAAACTGAAAGTCTATTAACCCTCCCATACCCAAAGGTGGATCCAGAACGGGTGTGTGGGGGAGGCAAATCCCAAAAAGTATCACACAATTCTGAAACTCATCGGATTTCGCATGCTTATACATTGAGAGCTGATTTCAAACAAATTGTCCTTAGTAAAGTTGCTTAGATTGTTTTCTATATCAGTAAATGTGTCAATTTTGCGCCAATTTCAGCCGGTTTGGGGGACCATGGCCCTTCCCCCCCCCCCTCCCCCTGGATCCGCCCATGCCCATCCAAATGCCCATGGCTTCCGATAAAGCTCTTGGATGCATATATTCCGCTGGTCATCAAATTACGTGCAGTCCTTTACACGATATTGATACTGCATGAGAATGAGCAGGGGCCCGGGAACACGGGGGCAGCGAGGGCGCTTGCCCCCCCCCCCCCCCTCCCAAACATCTGGACGGGCAGTGTCCCCAAACTGGCGTGCTGGCCTCTAGCTGTCATCTTTGTCTCTGCCGACGGTGCGGCAATTGCAAGCAAGAATTATCGCAAATGTCGTAGGTTACCGTGATACGGTGATCGGAGAAGCCCACACTGTCGGAGAAGCCCACACTGTGGAAGAAAAAAAACGTCAGGCGTCAGGTACGAGTATTTTATCAGACGACAGGCGGGTTCACAAAGGCATACGGTTCATATTAGGAAACAAGGGGGGCATGAACCCCACTTGTGTTCATAATTTGTGTTTTTAAAGTTAACCCGCGCCGTGCCGTGGCCTGGGGTTTAGACTTACCTATTCAAAGAATCAAGGCATTTTTGGATAAAATCACGTTTGACTCACCATTGAAATAGCATTGCACAGCCTTTTTGATTCAATCAGCCTTCTTTCTATGCGGGTTTTGATTCAATCATGATTCATGAATAAACAAATCCGGTAGTGAATCAATTCTTCTTTGATTCAAGGGATTTTGAATGAACGATTCCAATCGATTCAATCAGAGTCGAACCAATAACCAGTCTGGCCTATTGTGATCAAATTTGGTGTGTGGTTAGGGACCTCTCATCCGCCAGTTTCCCATAAGCCAGGGGTGGGTGCCTCTGCACGTGCGCACGTGCACACCCCTATGATGTATCTCAGGAACGGCTGAGCCGATTGTGTTCGAATTTGGTGTGTGGTTAGGGACCTCTCAGCCGCCGCCTTTCCACAAGTCAGGGGTGGGCGGTTTTGCACGTGCGCACGTGCACACCCCTATTATATATCTCTGGAACGGCTGAGCCGATTGTGTTCAAATTTGGTGTGTAGTTAGGGACCTCTCAGCCCCTACTTTCCCACAGGTCAAAAGTGTGTGTCTCTGCACGTGCGCACGTGCGCACCTTTTTTGTATCTCAGAAAATACTTGCCCGATCGAGTTGAAATTCCCCATACATTTCCTTCGCGCTCGCTCGTGCATTGCCAACTACGGCGCCTTACTGGTAAGGTTACTTGTCAGTTGCATTTATTGCATAATTTATTTAATTGATATTAAATAAGTATGCATTGATCGAACGATGCGCATACGCATTGTGAGTCATTGTGAATGAATCATTCATGAGTCATTGTGAATTAATCATTCATGAGCCACTCATAATAGCCGTGAGTCATTGTGAATCGAATCACCAGTATTAATCTTGAGTGAATGAATCATTATAGAATAATTAATTATGGCCTGTGAATCACTGTAAATCGACTCATGAAAAATATGAGTCATTGACAAGTCTGCTTAGATTAGACCCAAGTGGATAACACTCAAAACAGCACCGTTTAAGGACGACGCCGGATCGAATAGTGAAGATCCCGCCCCAATCGGTCCCATAGGTTCGGAGCATGACGTCGTTTGCAACGATTTTTGGTGATTTTGGTCCAATTTGGTCCACTTAGATTAGACCAAAAGAGATACAACTCAAAACGGCACCGTCTTAGACCACGCCGGATCGAATGTTGAAGACACTGCCCAAATCGGTCCCATAGTTTCGGAATATGACGTTGTCGGCAACGATTTTTGGCGCTTTTGGTCCAATTTGGTTCACTTATATTAGACAAAGGTGGATACAACTCAAAACGGGACCGTTTGAGACGACGCCGGATCGAATGGTGAAGACTGCACCCAAATCGATCTCATAGGTTCGCAAATATTCGTCCGTTAACCCTCCCCCTTTGGGGGTAATTCGAAAATGTGAACGTATATCGAATGAAAATATGGAAATTAGAGGAAAAACGCACCTTTTTTATTTGTTTCATTGTTAGACAATATATTGACGAGTATTTTTTCCAAGTGAAAAATTGAAATCCGATGTGTACCCGGGGTCACACGAAGTCAACGAAACAAAAGGTCACGAGGTCACGGGGTCAAGGTCATTCACGGTAACCCAAAAAGTCCAGAAATAGAATCTCCGTTTCATTGCGAATTCAGCCATATAAGTATTTTTTACATTTGGTTAAGTCAAACGCACTATTTCGGAGAGAAAAAAAATAGCTCTGCAGCGTGACCTTGCAAATATGCCCGAGGCTATAACTCGAAAACATGAGATCAGATCAAGCTAATATTGTCACAGCTGAATTCCAGACCCAAAATAACCCTATGGACAAATTTTGAACAAAAAGTGAGAGATGAGGGTTAAATTTGGAAAGAAAAATTGCCGATTTGTCGTGGAATGCCCCAGCTATGGTATCGATAAAAGAGGGGAAACCTGTTATACCGATGAATAAATAACATTGCGCTGGCTTTTTAATTTTGTATTGTGTGATTTGTGAAAATTTTGTTCAATCATAAAACTACAGCCGGTTAGAAAATATAATCTGTTCTACACCACCTCGTCCATTCATAAAACGCAGCATGAAAAAAAGTATCCGGAATTGGGAAGGACAGGTGGCAGCCGAGCACTTTTTCCGTAAGACCAGATTGTCGTTCATGCTGTCACCTACAGAGGACCCAGGCGTTTATCGCCCAGTATGCACACAATGTGGTATCCCGGAGGTGTGTCTGATGACACCGGTGGGTCTATTCAGACTCTGTTACGCCACAGTCCCAGCCACGCCCCCGGCTCCTATAGGCGGGTCTATCAGGTGGTCATTGGCGCCATGCAGTGGCACTCAACACCTCGCCCTGGAAATAGCTGTATTCGACGTAATGTGCACGTGAAAACATCGGTTGTGCCAGAACACAGGCAGGTACATACGCACTTGGACAGGGACGTAGGAACTAATGATGCCATTTTCCAAAAACAAATCCTGACCGATTCCAAGCCGATACCGAATGGGAGGCATTTCGGTTGACCGAATACCGACCGATTTGGGTTGAAGCCAAAAATGTCACAAATGTGACCGATTTGCAAATTTTATACTTATTTATGTAGATAACACACTGGCAAAAATAGCTTTGATTGACATTATAAAACACACATGTACAGTTTCCAAAAGGACAGTATAATTGTCCAAAAAGGAACCAGATACATTTACAAAGCAAAGTAGCGGATGCTGCAAGCAAGACCGAAAGCACATTGAAAACAGGAAAGAAAAATGTGACCTCAATCATTTCATATTAATTTGCAGCATAATACATATTACGTAAATACATACACATGAAGAAATCAATTGTATCTGGCCAAAGTTGGAGGGGCATACTGGTTACTGGTTCGGTGCTTGCTACTTAAGATGGTACGCAATACTTATTTTTAAGGACCTCACTTCCTCTTGTGAGCAATATCTTCAATATTGATATAACAATGATGTGTTCTATTTAGTATTTACATCAATTGATTGAATTTGGAGCAAATTTGCTGGCTATAATGTGTAAAAGTGTGACAAAAAAGTGAATTGTAAGATTAGGCTGACCGAAAAGTGTCCAAAAATTGATAAGCTAATTTTCCCCGAAAAAGTGGGAGGGTCGACCCCCGCCTTCTAAGAGTATGTGTGTGGGGGGAGGAACCACACAGCCCCGCCCCTCCCGTCGGCGACGCCCATGGCTGACAAATATTGCAGCACACACTCTCCTGGGAAGGAAATGGTTAAATTGTTGTGTACTACCACCTCCCCCCCCCCCCCCCGAATTCAAAGACGCATCAGATTTGTCAAATGATAATTTTTAAACCCAAGAAAACATTGCACCAGGTGGGTCAGAATACAGCACATTACCGCTCATTATGACCGCGCCGACCACTGCTAGCAGGCGCTCCAGGCGACGGCTAGCAACCCCTGGGCAGGCTCGAGGGCCCCGTTCACAGACTCAATGGCCCTCTGGATAAGCTCGAGAGGGCCCTGAACAGACTAAATGGCCCCTCGGCAAGCCGAGAGGCCCCTTAACAGACTCGAATAGCCCGTGGGCAGGTTCGAGAGGCCCCTGAACAGGATCAATGAACCATTGGGAAAGCTCGAGAGGCCCCTGAACAGATTATAATGGCCCCTATGGCAGGTTCAAGAGGCCCTTGAACGGCCTCAATGAGCCCCTGGGCAAGCTCGGAGGCCCCTGGGCAGGTTCGAGAGGCCCCTGAACAGACTCAATGGGCCCCTGGGCAAGCTCGAGAGGTCTTTGGGCAGGCTCTAATGGCCCCTGGGCAGGTTCGAGAGGCCCCTGAACAGACTCGATGGTGCTCTGGGAAAACTATAATGGGCCCCTGGGCAGGTTCAAGAGGCCCCAAAACAGACTATAATGGCCCCTGGCCAGGCTCGAGAGGCCCCTGAACATACTCAATGGGCCCCTGGACATGCTCGAGAGGCCACTGGGCAGGTTTTTGGGCCGTGGGTGGGCTCAATTGGCCCCTGGACAAGTGGACATGCTCTAGAGCCCCCTGGTCAGGTTTTTGGGCCCTGAGTGGGCTCAATGGGCTCATGGGCATGCTCTAAATGTCCCTGGACAGGTTGTTGCGCCCTTAAGTGGGCTCAATGGGCCCCTGGACATACTTGAGAGGACCCTGGACAGTTCTGTGGGCCCTTGGGTGGGCTGAATGGGCCCCTGGACATGCCCAAGAGACCCCTGGGCTGGCCTCTAAAGCCCTTCAGTGTCTCTGAGGGCCCTTGACATGCACCAGAGTCAAGAGTGACCCTTGCCTGGTTTGAGGGCTCCTCTGTGGCTTTTTGAAAACCATTTAGACAATGCAAATGGCATCTGGGCCAATCTCGGTGGAGCCCCCTGTGACCCGTATGGGGGGGGGGCAATTTTCCCACTTACCCCCCCCCCCCCCCCCCCCCCTGGCTGCGCGCTTGGTGTCGAGCGACCTTAACTTAGAAGTGTTATACAAACCATCGTCGCTAGTTATATTTCGGCCGGAATTTGTTACTGCCGGGTTCATGGTTATCCGGCAGTAACAAATTCTGAATGGATACTCATTAGAGTTATTATTTGGGCCCAGTTGTATTTACTAACTCCCCATCTTCAGTGCGCACACGCCTTCGTATTCGACGCCCACCTGGGACGTCCAGACCCGGCATAGGCAAACATTCATTTTCGGTGAAAATAAGACCAGCCATCATCGTTTATACTCATCGCAGCGCGGTTTCAGGCCTGCAACAATAATCCTACAGCAGCACAGGTGCATGTATATATGGCCTTGCAGCAGCAGCAACGATACAATTATTACAAATGCATTTACAGGAACTTTCCCACCTTCCCAAAAGTTGTCAAAAGTTGTCATTTGACAATGGTTCCTAGAGGCCATTAGAGTCTGTTCAGGGGCCTGTCGAGCTTTCCCAATGGTTCATTGATCCTGTTCAGGGGCCTCTCGAACCTGCCCAGGGGATATTCGAGTATGTTAAGGGGCCTCTCGGCTTGCCGAGGGGCCATTTAGTCTGTTCAGGGCCCTCTCGAGCTTATCCAGAGGGCCATTGAGTCTGTGAACGGGGCCCTCGAGCCTGCCCAGGGGTTGCTAGCCGTCGCCTGGAGCGCCTGCTAGCAGTGGTCGGCGCGGTCATAATGAGCGGTAATGTGCTGTAGTCTGACCCACCTGGTGCAATGTTTTCTTGGGTTTAAAATTATCATTTGACAAATCTGATGCGTCTTTGAATTCGGGGGGGGGGTGGTAGTACAAACAATTTAACAATTTCCTTCCCAGGAGAGTGTGTGCTGCAATATTTGTCAGCCATGGGCGTCGCCGACGGGAGGGTCGGGATGTGTGGTCCCCCTCCCCCCCCCCCCCCCCCCACACACACACAATACTCTTAGAAGGCGGGGGGTCGACCCTCCCACTTTTTTCGGGGAAAATTAAAAATTTATTGTAAAAATTGCCTTTGCATCAGTCAAAAATCCAGCTATCCAGCTGTCAAAAACTTGAAAATTTCCAGCCGCTTCGCGGCATGACACAAATTTCGCAACTGCTTATACAAATTTGGAAAATGGAAAAGTAAATTTTATTAAGTGTCTGGCAGAGGCTCTCCTTGGTGGTAATTGCTGGCCCCAGGGCCCACTCCCTTCATACAATATTCATTTTCAAGCGGTGCTACATGTTTAGCTAGTCTGCCGAGTTCCGAAAAAGGCGACGCCAACGCAAAGACGCGGACATCGGCACCCGGAAGCTGCTCCAGCGGTGCCTTATTTGCTGGACCGAAGAGCTAATAGTGGGGACCAGGCCAGGACCATCTCCCCAAGCCATCCAAATCCACACATTTATCAACAGGGACCATTTATGCGCGTAAAAGTCGTTCTGCCTCTTGCTGCTTTCAAACCATTTTGCACTGTTACCAGTTGTTTGTTACAGTTCGATACATTTGTATACAGTTATTATTATCATATGTGCTATTGAGCTCTGACTGCCACCGTTCATCGTGATTTACTATCCGGGGTTAATGTATATGAAAAACTACCTTCATTTCAATATTTTGCATCATACCGAGATGTGCAACCAGGAAAAGAGGTTCCTCACTCCAATCATGGTCTGGTTCCAATATTAAAATTTCGTTTTCCAGGACATAAAATAAAGAATTTCACGCCGCTTCGCGGCGTCACATCGATAGTCATCGATCGTCATAACGAAGCCATAGTCACCGTATTCGGTTCGTCATAACGCTGAATTGAATTAATAGCATTTTTAGCTTCTTATCCTCTACAAGCTCACCGCCTATATTTCTGGGTTTTATCAGACAAACCCGTAAAATTTCGCGCGGTTTCGCGGCGCTAACAAACAACTACCTACCTACTATAACATGAAAATCCACATAAAAAAATGCTGCAAAGGCTTAAATACACGTATAAAAGGGGGTAAATCTGTCCGTCATTTCAGCCCCCCCCCCCCCCCCACACACACACACACTTAACCCGCGCGGCGCTGGGGGGGTAAATTTCCCCCCTCCCGGATTTTCTCAATGACTTGAAAACTATGACAGATATCAAAGTGAAACTTACGGTACCTTATGGTGCATTAATTAAACGTCTTCTGCCAGAATTGTATTGAAATTCGTGAAATGATTTGGGAGATAATGACGTTTTAGTGACGTCATGTCATGTTATTTTTGGTGAAAAAAGCGTTAAATGTTTGAAAAATCGTAAGAAAATAGCGTGTTAATGCAAATTGCAAATAAAAGTATCTAAAGAAAGGAAATAACATTATCTTTAAAATGGCTATCTCGGATTTATACAATTTTTGGTTTTTGACCCCACAAAAATGCAAAAACAATATGATTTTTTGCAAGAATTTCCACAAAAGTTTTTTTTTAAAGATTTTCAAAAACCGGAAGACATATTAGAGAACCGAGTATGAACGATGCTCTAACCAAATTTCAAAGCAATATCTTTTTTTTGACTGACTTATGACTCTAAGTATAAATAACTCATGTCATTTTTTTTCTTTCGTTTTTTTTGGCTTTTACTGACCAGATACAGACAAATAAATGCCACCACTGTATTTAGAAGACAAAACTAGTCTAGAAACATGCGATGTGTATTTAGATTAATCAATTTCAAATGTTGTCCTTATTGTGACCTGACCTCGACCTGAGGGCCATTATATGAGAGAAACACGTGCTTCGATAGCGGGCTCACTTCAGCTGCCTCGCGTTCGAACGGAGCATGGTAGGCGGTCTTACCCATATAGAGCTGCCGCAACATGGAACAGGACCAATGTGACCGTTCGGGAGGCTCAGACCTGGTCTCTGTGATGGAAAGAGCTTCGCTTGTGGATGAGTGAGGGTGAGCGATATGCTTAATGACGTAATTAGTTTTATCCTTGCAATGTTTTTTGGTCTTATATGTATGGCATGTGTGTATATTTCAATGTATATGGACTCATGATCCGAAAAGCCGCAAATGCGGAGATCATACGGAATAAATGATGATGATGATGATGATATATGAGGTCAGGCTGTGAAAATGGCTGCTTCTATCGAATTATACGTGTAACATAACCCATACAACATGTGTCGCATGGCTTTCGTAGACCTGTGACCTTTTGTGACCTGACCTTGACCTTGACTTTGCTTACAATTTCACTTTTACATATGCGGGAGATGCATTATACATTTAGGAGCACTTTGTGAGATAATAGTTGCAATACAAGGCTTTGGATGGAAATTATAGCCCAAAACCCAAATACTTAAATGTTGACCATTGACCTGACCGTGACCTGACATGTGACCTTATTTTAAGAATTACGGGTATGCGTTAGATTCTTCTCACTGAGAGCTTTCGATCTCCGCCTTGTGCGTCTCGCTGCGGTTCACCGGGCGTTCGGATGGAGACCCCAGCGCCGCGCGGGTTAAAAGCCGAACCCCATCTGTTGTCAGCTAGGATGCGTTTTTTCTCCTGTACGCAACAATACAAATTAGTAATGCGCTCAGTACAATGCCTACTAAGGGTCCTGGTCCAATCCAGCTCATCAAAAGTTGAAGGGAAAAAATTGGGGGCCTCACAAAATAAAGTGGCCGAAATCCATAGATTTTTCACATATTTTTTTTGGTATTTTGGTGTGGGGGGCTCTCCCAGGGGCTTGCCTCCCCCGCCCTCTTCTGAAGGTCTGGCTGCGCCCTTGCTCGACACTAGGCGTTATCCAAGCGACTTCCTGCTGTATGCAATGGTGCTCGCTCGTCCTTCCGTGGTATATGGGGAAAATATGGGTATATGGAATATATGGGTATATGGATATGGGTATATGGAAAAAATGGGCCGGCCCAACCCGTGGCGACGCTTTTGAAAAGCTCATATATCTGCAATCGCTCGTCCGATTGACAAGCGGGCTTCTTTGCTGAGCAGACCCATCGAACCTATACCCTGTGTGAGACCAGTACCGGACTCATGTGAGTGACTACCACTGCGCGTGGCGCGTGCCGCGTGAGGGGTGTTGAAAAGTGTTTTCTCGCAAAAACTTCGCAACGGCTGGGCAGATTATGTGCAAATTTTTGTGTGAGATTAGGGATCCCTCAGCCGGCCACTCTCCCACAAGTCTAGGGTTGGGGTAACTGCACGTGCGCACGTGCACAGTCCTATTATATATCCCAGGAACGGCTGAGCCGATTGTGTTCAAATTTGGTGTGTGGTTAGGGACTACTCAGCCGCCACCTTCCCACAAGTCAGGGGGTGGGGTGCCTCTGCACGTGCACACGTGCTCACCCTTTTTTGTATCTCAGAAACTACTTGCCTGATCGAGTTGAAATTTACCATACATTTCGTTCGCGCTCGCTCGTTCATCGCCAACTACGGCGCCTTACTGGTAAATATCGTTAACTTGTAATCGCACAAACATACGGGATCAAAAAAGTGAAGCCCCCGGGCGTCGAACTCGATACCTGCGGGACTGGAGCCTGACGCGCTACTATGACGTCACACCACATAGGCGCGGAGGCAGCGGGCTTAATTACTTATTCTCTTCAAATGACCATCTCGAGTTTGCGATTTTTTAAAGATTTTTACCCAAAAATAAAAAAAGAACTGATTTTTCGGAAGAAAAAATCCGCAAAATCAACATTTTTTAACGATATTAAACAATTGGAATATATATATTGGAGAACCATGTATGGACGATATCATAACCAAATTTCAAAGCAATATCATTTTTAAACCGACTTATGGCTCCCGAGAGTATAAGTAACTCATGACGTCATTTTTTAAAGTTGCATTTTTGACTCGTTAATGACCAGATACAGACAAAAAAATGCAACCACTGGTATTTTTTTAGACAAAACTGGTCTATCAACGTGCCCTTTTTTAGTTTAGATTTATCAATTTAAAATGTGTTCTTTATTGACTTAACTTTGACCTGAGGGCCATTATATGGGGTCAGGTTATAAAAAAATAACTGCTACTATCGAATTATACGTGTAACATAACCCATAAACCATGGTGTTGAATGACTTTCAGTTACCTCTTGCCAATAGTGACAGGTTTGTGACCTGACCTTGACATTGACCTTTCTGCTTACAATTTCACTTTCGCTTAAGTGGGAAATTGATTATAATTGCAATTTTGGTGAATTTGAACTTTGTGCTAGATTAGTCGCAATCTAAGGCTTTGGGGATGGAAAGTATGTCCCATTAACTCAAATACCTCGATTTTACTCTTAACCTGGCTGTGACCTGACATGTGACTTGATTTTGGAAATTTTCGCGTATGCTTGAGAGATGCGTCTCATTGTAGAGCTTTCGGTCCGCCGCCTTGCGCTTCTCGCTG
>JAXIVJ010019488.1:2500-19244 GCA_036785665.1 Chirona hameri | reverse complement strand
GGGGAGGGGGTGGAGCAGTTTGTGGGCCGAGCTGGTTACGATGCGGGAGGACCTGAAGTTGGTGGTCGACCTCCCGGGCGAGGAGCTGGGCCGTGTCCGATCAATCCGCCACCTGACCGACTCCAGATCCGGTCTGCAGAAACTGGAGCGGGGACCAGCATGTCAGAAGACGGCCCTGGCCGCGGAGGTGTGGTGGCTGCTGCCCGTCCTCGAGAACCGCCGGGATTGGAGTCGCTCCACAGTGGGTGACCGAGCACGCCGACCTCGACGGCAACGAAACCGCTGACCACCTGGCTGGCGGACTATCTCCCGACCCTCCTCGGACGGTGGAGCTGGACGGACCCTCCTCTGTACCGGGGAGGCTAAACGGACACTACTATGTACCGGGGAGGCTGGACGGACCCTCCTCTGTACCGGGGAGGCTGGACAGACCCTCCTCTGTACCGGGGAGACTGGACGGACCCTTATCTGTACCGGGGGGGGGGGGGGGGCTGGACGGACCCTCCTCTGTACCGGGGAGACTAAGCAGACCCTCCTCTGTACCGCGGAGGCTGGACCCATTCTCCTCTGTGTTGGAGAGGCTGGACGGACCCTATTATGTACCGGGGAGGCTGGACAGACCCTCCTCTGTACCGGGGACACTGGACGGACCCCCCTCTGTACCGGTGAGGCTGGACGGACTCTTCTCTCTACCGGGGAGGCTGGACCCACCGTCCTTTGTGCTGGAGAGGCTGGACGGACCCTCCTCTGTGCCGGGGAGGCTGAACGGACCCTCTTATGTGCCGGAGAGGATGGTCCCACCCTTCTTTTTGCCGGGGAGGTTGGACGGACCCTCTCCGTCCGGGGAGGCTGGACGGAAACTCCTATATGCCGTAGTGGCTGGACGGACAATCCTCTGTACCGGGGAGACTGGACGGACCCTCCTCTCTGCCGGGGAGGCTGGACGGACCCACCCTCCTCTGTGCTGGAGAGGCTGGACGGACCCTCCTCTGTACCGCAGAGGCTGGACGGATCCTCCTCTGTACCGGGGAGACTGGACGGACCCTCCTCTCTGCCGGGGAGGCTGGACGGACCCACCTTCCTCTGTGATGGAGAGGCTGGACGGACCCCTCCTCTGTGCCGGGGAGGCTGGAAGAACCCTCCTCTGTACCGAGGAGCCTGGACGGAACCTTCTCTGCGCCTGGGAGACTCGACGGGACCCTCCTCTGTACCGGGGAGGCTGGACGGACACTCGGGGGGGGGGGGGTATGTTTCCGGTGGTCCCACAGCCACAGTTTTTGGCCGATTTATTTCGTACTTACAGGAGTTCAAAATGGCAATAGTACCTACAGTTGTATACCTCCAATTTTGTATATCGGTGACCTAAGGTCGGGTCAATTTCGTGACGTCCCCATTATCAGTCAATTGGGAAATAATCAAATGATTCCTATTCTGAGGATACGAATTATATCAGCCCAATTCCTTCTGCATCATGTTATAATATGCCATTCTTGAAGTTACAGGTGCAAATTTTGTTCAATGACCCCTACATGTTCAGATGAGTTCATCCGAAGTCACCAACACCTTTTTGCCAATAACTCTCGACAAAATCAAGATAGATAAGTGAAACTGGCACCATTACAGGGGCATCGTTTTCTATAGGCCTGGTAGGGCCCAAGCCCTACCAATGTTCATTTGGGCCCCACCAATGCCTTCCGAATGGATGAAGAAGAACCTTTTGAATGGATGGATTTCCGAGGTCAGGTCTCGTGCTAAGCATAGCTTGTTGCGCAGGCCCTGACCCCACTACCCGATCAAACAATTCCTGGCGTCCGGCAGAATTTAGAAGCGAAAGTTGTACGTGCCCGACATACCTGGACACGGTCCGCCCCGCCCTCTGACGTCACCTGACCTTGAGTGCGGCCGCTGCCACCGGCCACAGGCCATCCCAGTCAGGGGCAAATAGCGAGTGCCGAAGCGACTCGAACTCGGGCTGCCACTACCGGGTAACGTCAGAAGTCCGGCACTCTCCCAACTGAGCTACAGGGGCGGTTTCACTTCTCTATCCTCATTATGTCGGAGTTATTGACACAACAATGTTGGTGACCTCGGATTACCTAGGCTGACCATATAGGGGTCACTGACCAACAATTGCACCTAGGACATCAATAATGGTCTATGATAACATGACCCAGAAGGAATTGGACTGTTATCTTGCGTATCCTCGGAACAGGAAGAATTCGAATTGTTCCTCCAATGACTTATAATGGGAGGTCACGAAATTAACCCGACCTTAGGTCACTGATATCAACATCCAAGACGAACGAATTGTAGATATATATGACCTTATGAAATCATGCAAGTGTGAAACCGATAATCCAAGAACTGCGACTTCGGTACGACAGCAAACGTTTTTGGAGGTGGGGTCACGTGACCTGGTTTGGTGACCTGACCTGAGATGACTCGAGGTCAAGAATTTTACATAATGTGGGTAATTGATGCCCAAACAGCTGTGCCAAAAACGGCGGCGCTGCGCGCCGCCGTTTCCGCTATCCTCGAAAAACCTTGAGAGGGGGGGGGGGGGGTCAAAACACCCCCCAGCACGGCGCGGGCTAATGTACTTACTTAAATATAAATGCGTCGCTTTTATCCCGTACAAAAAACGAAATTTACCATATGCCGGAGTATGTTTCCAACATTAGCACGTGTTTCTGGTATCAGCTCTCAGCCCGCTGAAATTTACAACGGGAAGCATTGTGGTATCACTTTTCGGCCCTAGGGTATTTCGGCGATACCAGACGTAAGCCAGACGTAAGCCATTGATAAATTCCTCAATGCTTTCATTGACGTTTGAATCCATATCGAATCCCAAATATTCTGGAAAAAATGTCATAAAGCATATATATTTTAAATGAACGAGTTTATATAAAAACGGGTAATGGTAAAATAAATAGAACACTCGAGCGCTATATTTTCCACGGAATCTCGGTCTTCTGTTGATTTTTCCCGCGGCGCTTTCGCGCCTCGAGTAAAACAAAATCAACAGGGAGACCTCGATTCCGCGGAAAATATGATACCGCCCTCATGCACCATTTTATAATTCCATGCTGGACTGGGTAACCTACATCAGCGTACTGCTGTGCCGGTCTGGGCTGGGTGTCGGTTTTATCGAGAAGTTGCACTTGAGCCGGTCCACTGGCGGATCCAGGGGGGGGGCATCAGGAGCAAATGCCCTCCCCCCACAGGAATCTGGGAGGGGGGCATTCAATACAAGTATGCCCCAACATGCGTTCCCTGCATTGGACGTGAAAAACAATGATCTTAGGAGAAAACTTCATGAAAACGATTTTTCTCTCTCGAGTGATTGGATTTGAAGTTTTTATGTATCCCTTTATTTCAATGATAGACGAAACGGCCATCTGATGCAACTCAAGCAGCCCGGTGACACTTAACCCACGCCCCGATGGGAGGGGGAGTGGGGGGGGGGGGGCAGAATCTGCTCCTCCCGGATTTTCTCAATAACTTGAAAACTATGATAGATATCAACGTGAACGTTTCAGTACTTTATGCCGCATCAATTACACTATACGTCTTCGCATTCAATTTCAGTGACATTGATGTCGTACCCTCGGAGGTAATAACGTTTTAATAACGTCATGTCATGCCAATTTTGGTGGAAAAAACGATAAATGTTTGACAAATCGTAGAAAATCGAGCTTGATGCAAATGGATAGAACAAAAAAAACGTAAAAAGAAAGGAAATGACATTCTCTTCAAAATGGCTATCTCAGATTTTCGAAATTTTGAGTTTTTGACCCTAAAAATAAAAAACACTGTTTTTTTCGGGAAAAATCCACTTTTTTTGTTGTTGCGAATTTGAAAAGTGAATGTCTTATTTCACATTCACTATCATATATCCTGTGAGCGAAGTCCTAATCCCTGTATAATATAGAAATAATCATTAAAAAATATAACTGAAAAATATCTCCCCCAGATTTAAATATAAAAATAGTTTCAAAATGCATTTTGACGAGCTTTCAAACGGTGTTTTCGGTTTTTGTCTACGTCCTATAGAAACCGAGTTAGAGGGGAGTGGCGTCAAAACGCCCCCCCCCCCCCCCCCCGTCACGGCGAAGGTGGTGTCGAGCACTGGCACGGCGCGAGTTAAACCCTATAACTACGTCAATCCCTAAACCTACCAATCGATAGAAAATATCACATTGAGTAACTATGGATGTCATCCCCAACTCCCAAGCACTTTGTATAAGAAATTATAACTTCAATAATTAATATCTCACCGCTTCCGTCGCCTCGCCCGTCGTCAAACTTTGTTTACACACCAGCTGACGGACGGCTGGCCTTGATACCGATACGACAAGTAAAGAGACGGCATAACAATACAAATTACTCGAGTCTTATAATTTGGAAAATAGACAAAAGTGTCGGTATATTTCGTGTCACGGGATACGTTTCCAGACACGGAACAAAAAGTGTCACTTAATTGATGAAAGTAAAGACGGCGTTCACGGCGGCCCGGCTATGACGTCACGGAACTTATAAGTGTACGCAATATATGATGGGTCCACTTTATGACGAAATATTCATAGTACCAAAATAGCAACGCCTTACATTTATCTTCATCATCCTGTCTTCAAAGGTACAATCACAACTCTACGGCACCCACGCTACTTCACCCACACACTATACGACAATCCTCGCACCCAAACCAATCAGTTGTTCAACTGAAACAACATTCCCTCAAACGTCCATAACCTGCCCAGAGTTTGAGTGGGCATAAGGTGTCCACCTATGCATACCTGTCCACAGATGTCCGAAAAGGATTCCCAAATTGTCCACCGATACCAGAAATAGGAATTCTCACCTTTCTCTTCAATTCTTCATGATGCAAACTGATAACGAATCACAGCGTAAGGTAGCAGTTGCGTCGCGGTTGGCCACACACAAATAGCGCGTGTGGTCAGCTGATTAAACTCAACCGGCCCGTTGCCATGGTTACCGCAGCCAGCTGCTGGCTCGACCGTGGTGATGGCACGGATCTCCAGCCGTCCGCTACCAGAAGACGCGCGGTTGTCATGGTTACTCTAGCGTTCAAGGTGGCGCTAGTGTCGCCAACATTCACACACCTCAGATGGATACATGGATCCGCGCAATGGCGTGTATACGGCGGCGTGTAAAAATGTTCAATTATCATGAAAAATCAGGACCACTCTAAAAACATTTTTATCATATTCGAATCGATCAAAAATGGGTTTTAGACGGTCATAAAAACGAGGACCGCTCTTTTGTCCTCGTATATCACCCCCTGTCCTCGTATGTCAAATGTGTAAACCTGTTTTGTCCTCGGTTGCCACGGCTTGCAAGTGCACACACACACACAGACACACACACACACACACACACACACACACACACACACACACACACACACACACACACACACACACACACACACACACACACACACACACACACACACACACACACACACACACACACACACACACACACACACACACACACACACACCCACACCCACACCCACACCCACACCCACACCCACACCCACACCCACACCCACACCCACACCCACACCCACACCCACACCCACACCCACACCCACACCCACACCCACACCCACACCCACACCCACACCCACACCCACACCCACACCCACACCCACACCCACACCCACACCCACACCCACACCCACACCCACACCCACACCCACACCCACACCCACACCCACACCCACACCCACACCCACACCCACACCCACACCCACACCCACACCCACACCCACACCCCACACCCACACCCACACCCACGCGCCTTGACAAGACACACGCGATGGCGTAAACATTATTACTTTATCTTTATTAGGTAAAAAGTTATTTGGGGAAAACAGTTTTGAAAACAAAATCACCTTTTTGACATTCGATGACCTCTGGAGCCTAAACTATTGACCTGAGCTCAAATCTGAGGACACCTATGTCGATTGCATTTTTCAATGACTTTCGATTGCTTTTTTCCGTTTGCTGCTAACTATCATAGTTCCCGAGATATTTGGGAGTGTTCGAACCGAAGTCTTGAAAACTTGAAAATCTGACCCTTGATGACCTCTGGTGACCTCAATATTGACCTGAAAAAAACATTAACGAAATACTTTCGAAAGAGCTTGTCTCGAGCTATCTAACGTCGTTTCCCGCTTGTCGCTACGTTGCGTGGTTTTCGAGATCATAGGGGGGGGCGAAATCCGCCCCCCCCCCCCCCCCCTCCAGGGCGTATCGGAGGCCCTCCAGGGCGCGTGTTAAAATAGTGGGAGGGTGATGGGGATGGGACGGCTGGGATCCGGGCGACGAGCAGATTGCGATGGCAAACATATTAAGGGGCTATGCATTTTAGAAACTGATCCGTAGGATGCAGCGAAATGGGGACCTAGGTGAATGACGTCATTGTGACGTCACAACGTACACAAACCACTAAGTGGAGACCAGTTCCAATTTAGCGTGGTATATCCGACAGTAATGTCAGGGTGGTTTTATTGACATTTCGGTGGGTTGACCACATATGGAAGCAAAAACATCTCCATACTCTGATTGGCCGATTCTCGTAACAATGAAAGCAGTGGTGGTCCGGTCCCCACTTTGTTTACTTCGTTCGGTTTATCTGACTGCGACGGTTCGTACTGGCGGTTCCATGGGCGGATCCATAATGGGTGGTTTGAGCCAGTTTGGGGGGGGCAAATCCCAAAAAGTCTCACACAATTCTGAAAACTCATCGGATTTCGCTTGCTTGTGCATCGATAACTGACTTAAAACAAGCTTTCCTTAGTAAAAGTTGCTAAGATTTTCTATTATCTCAGGAAATATGTCAAATTTACGCCGATTTCAGGTGGTTTGGGGGGGCGTATGACCCCGTCGCCCTCCCCCCCCCCTTTGGATCTGCCCATGGACGGATTTGGAATCCCAGCATGAAAATAATGAAAATATGCTTAGTTCCGCGACCATAAAAATTCGTCGTAGCCGTTGCGTGTTAAATTAAAAGAAGAAAACATTGTAAACATCCCAGGCCGAAATGCAGTCACGTGATGCCCCACACCTGGGCAAGACATGAAATAATAAATGAAGGACAGGACAAAATTGGGAATTTTCATCATTTATGGAATATCTACAGGACGAATAGTCATATCTATCCAAAGCAAATTTGATACACTATGGCACAAAGGTGTACCTACATGCAGGGCTGCGGAGTCGACATAATTTTAGCAACTCCGACTCCGACTCCGGCCTGAAAAAATCGACGCCGACTCCGGCCTATATCCGTTCTCCAACCGCATGCTAAGCAATATTTGCAATGCCATCTATTTTTCCATTTGTTTTTATTCTTAACAGTATGGAGAACAATGCTACGCCGCCCGAGCACGGGCGCGGCGTGCCGGCCACTCGTCCAGCCCAGTAGCGCTCGTCTGCAGGCGGCGGAATAAAATGAAGATAAGAACGTGAGACCGGCACCACTGTGTATGTCTCGTCGAGACGCGTCCGACATTGCGCAGCACGACATACCTGGTTCACCACACGACCTTAAATTACCTTGAACTGAGGTCAAATTATGAATTTGACTTAGGCAACCTGGTCACCATGGTATGATTCGAATCTCCTTGACGAAACGAGCACGATTATATCAAAATGGGCTCCGTGTGACCGTAAGAGTCGGTGCGTCCAAAGCCCCAATCATCATCAGATGACGTACAAATTATTGCCCTAACTTCATCAGGCGCAAATCTACCGCTAGTTGAGTAAACTTTCCACCCGATTCATTTTCCACTCATTTTCTTTCGAAAGGGATTAATGTCCCTAGGCGAACGACTATTTTACCGACCAAAGAAATCGCCAATTGCCAAAAAGTTGACTCCGACTCCGGGCCGGAGTCGGAGTCGGTAAGATTTTAGCGACTCCGACTCCGACTCCGACTCCGGCCAAAACTACCGACTCCCACCGACTCCGACTCCGACTCCGCAGCCCTGCCTACATCAAGCTTTTTTTATAAGATATTTCAGAACAATTCAACCCTTTAGATTTTCAGTTCTGACTTCTGTGTGCTCAAGTTATGGTCACATTGCAAACAAATGAGCACAAATACAAACAAAAATCAGTTTACTCACCATTTTGTGTGTGTCAAATCCAGCAGTAATCGGTTGAAAATAAAATGTCAGGATTTTGCTCAAACTTTTTAATGCATTGTCTTTATTATCCATTCCAAATTTCCCAGCAGTCCATGAGGGGCGGCATGTGATCAGTGTTGGATTTTGTTTGGTTTCATGACCTGGTCCCGGAGAGGAAAAATCCATATGTGGAGAGAACAAATTTTTTCTTGTTAGGAAAATTAAGATTGTCATTTGTTTTACTTTGAAAGTAAAAAAATCCTGATTTGTAATAGATATTATATCCTTGTGAGGAAAATATAAGTTTAATTTAAGTATAATGTTGGTAAGATCATGTGAAAAGAGAGCAAATTTCCAGAACAAAATAACAGTAATTTTTTTACCAAAAAAGTCCAGAAAATGACAACAATTCTAAGGCTGGGTGTGATTTGAAGGCGATGCAGAAAAGACGCTGGATGGTTGTAATGTGAATGTCTTTTAATCCAGCACTGTTTGGTGATGCAGGGATCAGTGGGGATAATAGATAATTGATAGCAAAAATCTGTAAGTGCGCTGGAAAACTTATGATTAAATCTGGAGAAATAAATCTACATCCCAACCATTAACCGCACCTCCAGTGGAGGTGCGGTTAATGGTGTTAATGGTTAATGGTTAAAGTGTCCTAGGATTGCAAAATTTGGGTGGAAAACGACACCCTGCACATAATATTTTTCCACTCTTTTCCCCAGTTTTACTGTGAATTTTCCACTCCCTAAATCAAGATGTATTGGATAACTATAACTCTAACAAGTGATATTAATAATGCTAATATTCACCTGTGGATGGAAACAAACAGGAGGAAAGTATTGCCATTTGTAACAGCTGATTTTGATGGGTGAGTTTTGCAAAGGCCGAGTACATCATATGGTCTTTTTCAGGCTGAATTTTCCAATCCGCACCCTGGCTACATACATACACACATACATACATACATACATACATACATACATACATACATACATACATACATACATACATACATACATACATACATACATACATACATACATACATACATACATACATACATACATACATACATACATACATACATACATACATACATACATACATACATACATACATACATACATACATACATACATACATACATACATACATACATACATACATACATACATACATACATACATACATACATACATACATACATACATACATACATACATACATACATACATACATACATACATACATACATACATACATACATACATACATACATACATACATACATACATACATACATACATACATACATACATACATACATACATACATACATACATACATACATACATACATACATACATACATACATACATACATACATACATACATACATACATACATACATACATACATACATACATACATACATACATACATACATACATACATACATACATACATACATACATACATACATACATACATACATACATACATACATACATACATACATACATACATACATACATACATACATACATACATACATACATACATACATACATACATACATACATACATACATACATACATACATACATACATACATACATACATACATACATACATACATACATACATACATACATACATACATACATACATACATACATACATACATACATACATACATACATACATACATACATACATACATACATACATACATACATACATACATACATACATACATACATACATACATACATACATACATACATACATACATACATACATACATATATATATATATATATATATATATATATATATATATATATATATATATATATATATATATATATATATATATATATATATATATATATATATATATATATATATATATATAATTGTATATAATTATAGTCATTGTCGGATCCAGAACAGTGGTGGGTGGGGTGGGGGAGGTGGCAAATTCCAAAGTCTCACACAATTCTGAAAATTCGTCGGATTTCGCTTGCTTATGCATTGACAGGTGATTAATAACAAACTTTCCTTAGTAAAAGTTGCTTAGATTTTCTTCTATATCAGGAAATGTGTCAATTTTGATCCGATTTCAGGCTTTTTGGGAGTCCGCCATGGATCCCCCCTGGATCCGTTTGTGGTTATAGTAAGTAATATAGTAATAATGTGACTGACTTGCCACTGCTACTTTCTAATAATTCGATTAAATGCATTCGTTGTGTGTATTCGGTGTTGATCCATGTACAAATATGTAGTAAAGCTGAACCAGAAAAGTGGAGTTCTGATGAAGGCAGTGTCCGGCATAACTATATCCTCGTCAAGGTTACCGTCCATTGCCTCCCAAAGTGTTTGTCATATATTTCTGAGACGTTTCAAGAAGAGGTATACACTATACACATGTAACCATAACATTTACGCCTCTGCTGGCAGCCCGCTAAGTAACATTACGAGCAAACATTAAAAACAAGCTATCACAAGTCACAACTGATCAAATATTGCTCATTCAGCATGCGCGCACCGTTCATGGCCTCCACCGTCTGGCGGTGCACCAGACGACTGCAGTCGTTTCTTGTCATATACACACTGGGCCAGCTCGCTGAGCACCTGAGGTACGCAGCGGCAGCAGCAGATGGGTCTTCAGCCGGATCAGCTGGCGAGGCAGCGCAGCGCCTCGGCTCGCGTCTCCAGCTGCGGCCGGCGCGCAGCAGGCGAGGTGCCAGCGTCTCCACAAACGGCTGGAACGCGGCCGACAAGTTGGCGGCAGCTCGGCCCATCACATGCAGCACGGCCACGCTCAGCGACGCGTCATCAGCCAGCTGGGCCGACACCACGCTGGCCGGCAGCGCCGCCAGCTGGCCGCCCAGCGCGCGCAGGTGGCGCCACCGCGCCCTCGGCGCTGAAGCTGGCCGACACCTGGTCGCAGGTGACTGTGAAGAGCCACTGCCGGTGCCGCAGGCGCACGGTGCAGTGGTTCTCGAGCCGCAGCAGCGCTCCGACAGGAGGCGCAGCAGCGCCTCCGACAGCAGGTCCTCGAAGGCGGCGACGGCCGCGTTTCCGGCCGTCTCATCTGCCAGCCAGTCCACCAGCCGGCGCACGAAGTAGGCAGTCTGGCCATGGCCGCGCAGCACCAAACCCTTGGCCAGCGCGCCCCAGAGCGCCACCATAGCCGCCGCCTCCGCCTCCGTGTCCCTGCCCTCCCGTGCGTCCATTGTGAACTCGAGCTGCTTGGTGAGTCTCTTGGGCAGATGGTCGGTCTCGGCATCGGGCTGCTTATGGAACACAACGGCCAGCGTCTTGGCAGCGCGCGCCGCCGTCAGCGGGTGCCGCTTTCTCAGCGCCAGCTTCATCACCATGCCAGTCACCCCCATCACCATGCCAGTCACCCTTTTCATGTGCCTGAACACGCCCCTGAAACTCTATATGTAATAAATTATGCAAATAATGGAGGCAGAAGCTATCTTTTACATCTTGATAGCTATAAATGCCCCTTACATCGCTCTATTGGATTCCCGCCAAGCATTGAATACTTCCTGGAAATCCCCCCTTTTCAAGCCCCTGAAACCGCCTCTGCCATGCAATTTTTATGATATTTCATTAACATCAACTAATTTGCACTTGTTGCAATCACCGTAAACCGATGTAACTCGTTCATACTTGAGGCAGTTAGGAAGAAACCGTGAAGATCGCATTTCCGTATTATCGCCAAAAAATCGCCTCCGAACCCACCCAAAACTGTGCCCTGGAACCGCCTCTGTTCAGGTTAAGAACTCAAAATTTTGACTTCAAATGCGGTATTCAATTCTATGAAAAGACCCAAAATTTCATGGGCCTGCTCCCAGCCGTTCGGGAGATATCTGTGAAAAACATGAGGGGGGGGGGCGGAATCCGCCCCCCCCGTTACAAATAGGGTTAGGGCATTCCGCAATATACTTGCGGCCATTACTGCTTCTCGTCACTAATATAAAACTAGAGGAATGGGGTCGAAACATACAATGCACACGCACACAGACACACACACGCACAACGTCACAGCAAAAGTCACACAATTACAAGCACTCGTTAGTCAACACAAAATATAAACTTGCATCAAGACATACGAATTAAACCTGTGCCGACCGGCCATCGCTGAGGTGCTGCCTCAGACGGCGACTGAACAGGTGCGGAGGGAGCCGCGACAGATCGGGTGGCAGGGCGTTATACGACGCCGGTCCCCTGCACTTAAACCGTCTCCTCCCCATTTCGGTGCGGGACCGCGGTACATACAACAGGTGGTCCTGCCGCGTGACAACGTCCAGGTCACTGCCGCGAGCCTCGGCCGCAGTGGTGAGATCGGTCGCCAAGACCTCCGGCTCACTGTTACAACGCACCTTGTGCACGAGACACATCGTGTGGTATGACGTGTGCTCATCACAGACATCGTCGCTAACTTGACATTCTAGGTCTGCGTATATTTCCAACCACGGTCCGCCACACAGCCTCGCCACACATGCGCATTGTTATTCCCAAATCTGCCTGAGTGGGTCAGACCAGGACGGAGCGGTGCAGATTCCGCCAAGTATCGGCCAGAACTAGGCGAGCTGTCAAACCGGTCCGGCCCCGCATCGGTGCGGGATTCAGACAGCTATCGTTTTGCCTACCGGGGAAGACCCAGAGCTAGGGAAGATCATTATTAGACCGACTGTACAGTCGGTCTATTATGTATCTTCCGGCGTAAGTAGATGGCGCTGCGGTCGAGGTAAAATAGACTCATCCTAATAGGGGTGTACCCACAGTGACAGCTCGGCCGGCACGTGAGCTGGGGGAGGGGAGAGGAGAGGGGCGCCTGTGTTCATCAGAGTGACACGGAATGTGCTTTCAACCTATCGGGCCCAAACTTACATCCTTAGCGTTACACATCGCAGCGGTCAGGCAAGGCCGTTCCAGGCCGGGTTCGGTTGAGCTAGGTCGGACCGGTTAAAGCGAGCTATTTCTGTCTATATGGCGAAGAGTCATAACACATTTCTGTCTATATGGCGAAGAGTCAGACATAACATATAGCACAAATCCGTGAATGCTTTCACCTCAGAATGATCGTCAGCGCGCTGCCTAATGGCATGAATCATGACGTTGTAAACGATGCCTCGCTCTGTTTTATGATAATATTGTTTTCTTATCATCTAAATTATACGCTTCACTCACAAACACAAACAAGCGATCTGCAATGTAATTCTGATTACGAGCGAACGCGAAGCGCTCGCTCGTTTTTCCGTAGTGTATGGGAACAATCTGAGTATGAGCGGCACGACCCGACCCGTGGCGACGCTTTTGAGAAGCTCATATCTCTGCAATCGCACGTCCGATTGACAATCGGACTTCTTTCCTGAGTATACTAAGAGTATACTCAGGAAAGAGTACCTAACCTACCCTGTTTTAGACCAGTGCCGACTCATGCGGGTGACTACCACTGCGCGTGGCGTGTGCCGCGTGAGGGGTGTGGAAAATTATTTTCTCGCAATAACTCCGCAACGGCTGGGCAGATTACGTAGAAATTTCGTGTGCGGTTAGGTACCCCTCAGCCGCCACTTTCACACAACTCAGGGTGGGGTAACTGCGCGTGCGCACGTGAACACTCCTATTATATATCTCAGGAACGGCTAAGCCGATTGTGTTCAAATTTGGTGTGTAGCGGATGAGAGGTCCATAAGGACCTCTCATCCGCCAGTTTCCCACAAGTCAGGGGTGGGGTTAAGGCTTTCCACGTGTGCACGTGCACACCCCTATTCTATATCTCTGGAACAGCTAGGCCGATTGTGTTCAAATTTGGTGTGTGTTAGGGACCTCTCAGCCCCCACTTTCCCACAAGTCAAAGATGGGTGCCTCTGCACGTGTGCACGTGCGCACCCTTTTTTGTATCTCAGAAACTACTCGCCCGATCGAGTTGAAATTCCCAATACATTTCCTTCGCGCTCGCTCGTTCATCGCCAACTACGGCGCCATACTGGTAAATAACTAAAACACTTCATTAAATACAAAACAATCAGTGAATATAAACAATCACTTGAACATGTATTTATACGAGAACAAAAACACGTCGCATCGGAATCAGCTGACATTCATCCACGCTTTGAATCCACGAATGAATGGCCGTTCTGTAATACCTTTCTGAGTCAGTTCACGGGCTGGTCTGTATACCCGGCTATCCGGCTATCCCTAGCTGGCAAAGAACCAACGTTTCCGTCAACCAGCAGTTGATATAAAGATAGATAGAAGAGCAAGTAACAGCGTTACATACAACAGATGCAATAGCTTGATCGATGGAGTGGCGGGCGCCCTATTGTTATTCTATTGACCGTGGGTTCAAACCGCGCTATAACCACACGTTTGTAAGCTAAAATGTCGAAAAATACATATTTAGCAATTAGCACGAGTAGTGTATTGAACTCACTCCGTCTTACACATTCTCACGTCATTATGATGGGTTCATGCACACAACAAATAAAACAATCGAAAGGCGGTGCGCCTAAGTTGCGCCGTTCTTTCTTTGGCGACGATTAATATCCTTGAATAAGACCCTGGCTGAATATTGGTCTTATCGTCAAAATTACTACAGTTCAACCATATCCGAGAAAAAATATTGGGCTCTTGGCGAAGGCACTTTTGCATATGACACAGCTCCCCTCCTTTAGAAGAGCAGATTTTCCCGAATCATGGACGGTTGCTGCTTAGGAAGTGATCATGTCATAATGGCCAATGCAGAGGATTTTAAGACTTTGAACTCGCCCTGATGACCAAGAGAGCTATACTGTGCTCTTTTGTGGAGAGTTACTTTCCTTTGTTGGGTTTGGCTGAGATCCAAATAATAATACATATTAGCAGACATGTGCATAGGTCCCAGACATGGATCCTGGATCCGAGAAGAAGCCTCAACAAATTGTTTATCATGGATATAGAACAAAAAAATCCAAGGATCTATGATCCAAGTTGATCCCGAGGTGAAAAAACACCAGATTTATAATCTCATAGGATCCCGTGTCAAACATTAAAATTGGATATATGATGCCATTATATCTTGGATCCCATAAGGTCAACAATATCCTTAAAGGAAATAGTTCACCTTCAACATGGGATTTTGAACTGAAATAGCAGTTTTGTAGCCCGTGTTGAGAAATCCTTATCTGCAACTTTTCTTGGCTGAAAAGACTCTCCAGCCGAAGATATTTGACTTTTTGGCGAAGGAATGCGGCGCATATATGATATACCGTACCGTCTGAGAGTGGCGGGCTGGTCTGAGCATGCGCAGACCAATAACGCACACCATAACATTAATAATTTACGACCTTCTGTTCTGAATTGGCGCGATGTAGGACCATTTTTGAAAAGAAAAAAAGAAACTGTATTAAAAAATATAATAAAATCGTGTTCTGAAATTTTGTCCGAAGGTGAACTATTTCCTTTAAATTCATTGAAATTTTTAGCATTTCTTTACGAAAAGTAAAACAAAAACAATACTGGATTTTGCTTGAAATAACTAGACACAAATTTACAAAGCAGTTTTTACAACAAAAAAATTACTGTTAACAATTTACAAAATTATTATTTGGTAAATTTCACATTTGTAATGGATCCAGTAGATCGCACAATATGAGGAGGAGCGGATCTATGATCCCTGTGGATCTCAATACAAAGCAGAGGTTAGAGTCTTGGATCCCACTGGACCCCATTATAAATTTGTAAGGAGGATCCACTTTTTGGGATCCACGCACATGTCTCTGCATATTAGTTATTCCTAAAAGTTTAAAATATGTAAATTATAGAGGATGGTTAGTTGGTTAACCCGCTAAGGGTTAGCCTATACCAAATTGCATTTTTGGAACATAACAGGGACAATGTGGGGAACAACCTCAATACCACAATCAGTCCTTCCTTAGTCCTTAAGTCCTTAACCCTCGCCAGTGCAGTGGATGAGGATGCCACCCTCTTGTTTTTTTTTCTCGGGAATAATTCGCGTAGTTATCACCCGATTGTGATTAAACTTTCAGTACCCTATTTATGAACAATTTGACATATACTCGGAAAATTTGAAACTTCTACGCTTCATGACCCGTGACCTATGACCTGTTTGTCAAGGTCATGTCATGCGCAACTGGCGTCCCGTAGTATTAATGTTTGTAACTTGTGCAGTTTCCGAGTGTTTGTTGCTCAGGAGCATATGCACATTTGTAATGGTGTTGACAGGTGACATTTATAGTTTCCGCTGAGATCGTGACCTCGGTAACCTTTTCAGAAGTCAGTCGAAGTCAATGACCTCCGATGACCTTAGATTACTTTTTTGGCCTAGAGGCCCAAAAAAAGTTTCCTAGATCCCCTAGAAATCCCCTAGAAACTGCCAGCAAACTGGCAGTTTTTTAGGCAATTTTGTGACGCTGATGTCAAATTTGGCACCCATTTTGCACAATGATATGCTCATTCACGATTCTAGCTCGATTAGAGTTCAATCTCTAGGCTTTAACGACTTGGATGACATCCGGGTCATTGACATGACCTCAGATGTCACCTAATGACCTA
>JAXIVJ010019487.1:0-19250 GCA_036785665.1 Chirona hameri | reverse complement strand
CCCGGCACGCCATACCTCCCGCCCGGCACGCATACCACACCCGGCACGCCATACCACCCGGCACGCCATACCACCCGGCACGCCATACCACCCGGCACGCCATACCACCCGCCCGGCACGCCATACCTCCCGCCGGCACGCCATACCACCCGGCACGCCATACCACCCGGCACGCCATACCACCCGGCACGCCATACCACCTGGCACGCCATAACGCCCGGCACGCCATACCACCCGGCACGCCATACCACCCGGCACGCCATACCACCCGGCACGCCCATACCACCCGCCCGGCACGCCATACCTCCCGCCCGGCACGCCATACCACCCGGCACGCCATACACCCGGCACGCCATACCCACCCGGCACGCCATACCACCCGGCACGCCATGCCACCCGCCCGGCACGCCATACCTCCCGCCCGGCACGCCATACCACCCCGGCACGCCATACCACCCGGCACGCCATACCACCCGGCACGCCCATACCACCCGGCACGCCATACCACCCGGCACGCCATACCTCCCGCCCGGCACGCCATACACCCGGCACGCCATACCTCCCGCCCGGCACGCCATACCACCCGGCACGCCATACCTCCCGCCCCGGCACGCCATACCACCCGGCACGCCATACCGCCCGGCACGCCATACCACCCGGCACGCCATACCACCTGGCACGCCATAACGCCCGGCACGCCATACCACCCGGCACGCCATACCACCCGGCACGCCATACCACCCGCACGCCATACCACCCGCCCGGCACGCCATACCTCCCGCCCGGCACGCCATACCACCCGGCACGCCATACCACCCGGCACGCCATACCACCCGGCACGCCCATACCACCCGGCACGCCATACCACCCGGCACGCCATACCACCCGGCACGCCATACCTCCCGCCCGGCACGCCATACCACCCGGCACGCCATACCGCCCGGCACGCCATACCGCCCGGCACGCCATACCGCCCGGCACGCCATACCACCTGGCACGCCATAACGCCCGGCACGCCATACCACTGTGGACACCGCGTACCTTCAGTTCCGGCGCGCCCGGCACGCCATACCGCTGTGGGCACCGCGTACCTTCAGTTCCGGCCACACAGGGGCGTCGCTGGCAGTGTTAGACGAAGCGCGACCGCCGTGCGATCCGGTGAGGCTCTCCGAACAGCATCCATCAACTGTTGCCAGTCAGCGTCAACAACTACTGCCAAGGGGCCGCTATACAATTCATGTCTGAGGGGCCCTTAGACCCAGGCGCGGAAGGAATGCAGTTATCTGGACGGGATAAGTCGGCTGGGTCGTGAGGTGGGGAGGATCAGATGGACACCAGTCAGATACCGAGATCTGAGATACCGAGAGCTTGCTATGAAGAACAGTAGTCTCGTAGTGCCAGACTTCTATGCCAAGCCGAGGTCTCTTGTAATCTTCCTATCCAGTATCACAGTCTCCCGTTGTAGGCGGCAGTGCTGTGCATTATTGGTATACATTCTTGGCAGACACATGCTCACTTTAAGTTTCTTAAGTATCAACCACTCAGATTATGAAGACCTTGTACAGACCTCGCCTCTAACCATTAGTACGATGACGTCTTGACATTGTACACACAAAAAATCGGCGCCAGCGAGACGATGGCAGTGCGCTGTGACGTCTACGCGCACCGTCACGTGCCCCGTCACGGGTTGTGACAGTTCCGTGACGGTGACAGTTCCATGACGGTTCCGTGACGAGTCTGTGACGGCGGTGCTTCTCGTTCCGTGCGGCGGCCGTCGTCTTCGCTGTGGAACTAACTGCTGCTGTCTGTCTGTCTGCTGTGACGAAGGCGGCGGAGAGCATGGATGCTGGGCCGGAATGCAGGGGTATGGATGGAGGTGGGGGACGGTGGAGGGGGCGTAGGCGGGTCGGGTAGACCAGTGTGGGGATTGGACAGCTGCGCGACGCGATCTGACGTCATCCCGGTCAGGTCGGTGCAGCAGGTCAGAGACTCTGCTGCTTTTGCTTTGTGTTCGTCCCATCGCATGTGCTGGATATACTGCTGATGCAAATTTTCAATCATATACAATCATATCATGTAGTGGACATCCGTGATTTTCGTTTTTAAACTTGGAGACTATTCAGTTTTGTTTTGTGTGATTCACCCCAATAAGTTGCTGCTTGGTTAACATGCCACCGGAAACTCGCTAACTATCTCCAGTTACTCCACCATGGGAGGCAACGAATCCAGGATTACTGCAACAGCATGAACAATAACATAATGAGTCACAACATCCCAAGTCACAACATCCCAACGCTTCGGATTACACACAACCCTGGAGACGACAACCTCTCCCTGAAAACCCTGGATTCCAGCTAACTCTCACCCTGTCCCTGATTTACACACAGCCCTGGAGACGACAACCTCTCCCTGAAAACCCTGGATTCCAGCTACCTCTCACCCTGTCCCTGATTTACACATAACCCTGTAGACGACAACCTCTCCCTGAAAACCCTGGATTCCAGATACTTCTCACCCTGTCCCTGATTTACACACAACCCTGTAGACGACAACCATTCCAGCTACCTCTCACCCTGTCCCTGATTTACACAAACCCTGGATACGACAACCATTCCAGCTACCTCTCACCCTGTCCCTGATTTACACACAACCCTGGAGACGACAACCTCTCCCTGAAAACCCTGGATTCCAGCTACATATCACCCTGTCCCTGATTTGCACAAAACCCTGGAGACGACAACCATTCCAGCTACCTCTCACACTGTCCCTGATTTACACACAACCCTGGAGACGACAACCATTCCAACTACCTCTCACCCTGTCCCTGATTTACACACAACCCTGGAGACGACAACCATTCCAGCTACCTCTCACCCTGTCCCTGATTTACACACAACCCTGGAGACGACAACCATTCCAGCTACCTCTCACCCTGTCCCTGACTAACACAGAACCCTGGAGACGACAACCATTCCATCTCACCCTGTCCCTGATTTACACACAACCCTGGAGACGACAACCATTCCAGCTACCTCTCACCCTGCCCCTGATTTGCACAAAACTCTGGAGACGACAACCATTCCAGCTACCTCTCACCCTGTCCCTGATTTGCACAAAACTCTGGAGACGACAACCATTCCAGCTACATCTCAACCTGTCCCTAATTTACACACAACCCTGGAGACGACAACCATTCCAGCTACCTCTCACCCTGTCCCTGATTTGCACACAACCCTGGAGACGACAACCATTCCAGCTACCTCTCACCCTGTCCCTAATTTACACACAACCCTGGAGACGACAACCATTCCAGCTACATCTCAACCTGTCCCTAATTTACACACAACCCTGGAGACGACAACCATTCCAGCTACCTCTCACCCTGTCCCTGATTTGCACACAACCCTGGAGACGACAACCATTCCAGCTACATCTCAACCTGTCCCTAATTTACACACAACCCTGGAGACGACAACCATTCCAGCTACCTCTCACCCTGTCCCTGATTTGCACACAACCCTGGAGACGACAACCATTCCAGCTACCTCTCACCCTGTCCCTAATTTACACACAACCCTGGGGACGACAACCATTCCAGCTACCTCTCACCCTGTCCCTGATTTACACACAACCCTGGAGACGACAACCATTCCAGATACCTCTCACCCTGTCCCTGATTTACACACAACCCTGGAGACGACAACCATTCCAGCTACCTCTCACCCTGTCCCTGATTTACACACAACCCTGGAGACGACAACCATTCCAGCTACCTCTCACCCTGTCCCTGATTTACATACAACCATGGAGACGACAACCATTCCAGCAACCTCTCACCCTGTCCCTGATTTGCACAAAACCCTGGAGAAGACAACCATTTCAGCTACCTCTCACTCTGTCCCTGATTTACACACAACCCTGGAGACGACAACCATTCCAGCTACCTCTCACCCTGTCCCTGATTTACACACAACTCTGGAGACGACAACCATTCCAGCTACCTCTCACCCTGTCCCCGATTTACACACAACCCTGGAGACGACAACCATTCCAGCTACCTCTCACCCTGTCCCTGATTTGCATCATTGGAGCGGCAGCACTGCATAACACGCATTGCGCAACACGCCATAAGCCACGATAAATCACCCAAACATCCCAGCACCACCAGTCAGACACACCGAGTACCGACCCATTCAATTTCACCGCATCAGCCCCTGCCGGCCTGGCCGGTGTGCCGCTGTGTCGGGAAGGTCGACGGCCCGTCTGCTCAGGCCGTGCAATTGGCCGTATGGCGCCGGAATGCCTCCTCGTCTTGCGTCGGCGGCCGAAAGTCGGTGAGCCGGCGGCGGTGGCAGTCGACGACGGCGAGGCGGTGGGGCAGCAGTGTGCGCTGTGGTGCTGGGCTGTGCTGCGCTGTGCTGCGCTGTGCTGTGGTGTTGTGCGCACGTGAGGTGGTGTGGGGACACACGACGTGGCGGGCGGGAGGTGATCAAGTTTTGGTGCCGGTGACGTTTGTGGTCTTTGGAGATATTTTTTGGAGAGATTTTTCGATTTCGGAGGTGCGACTTCATTGGAGCATCTCAGGTAAGTTAAATAATGGAGCATAGGTGGCTTTTTCATTTGTATTGCGTTGTATTACTTCGATGGCTGGTTCAGGTGCATCGTATCAAGCTTGACAAAGACGACAGATGTTCGTAATATATGTAGGCGCACATTGAAATTAATTTAATTCCATTTAAATTCATGAGTGAGGATATGTTGATGAGTTGTGCAACGAGATGCTAGCAGATTACAGCTAAAATTGAATTTTGCGATCTTCTGGAACGTTAATTTCAAACAAATTTACTCAGGTATTAAATATTCATAGGTATTATTTACCTTCACACTAACATACGCTTAGCGAATTTTAGAACCTCGCCTTGGAGCACCCGTTGGCGCCAATGCCAATCATTATAAAATATCTAGCAGTGATCGCCACAGAATCGTAAGCCAATCGTCAAATAATCATCCAAATCCCCCTTCCCAAATCTCCATAAAAACTCAACAAAAACACCAATACATTGCATCCCCGCAGGAGACATGGAGCAATTTGTCATTGGTTCATTTGGCTTTACAATGCCTGTTTTGACCACCACTCGCACAGACTCAGTCAACACCGAATAAGAAACACCGCTTCTCGTAGCCACACGCGACTGCCGACAGCAAATGAGGGCACCCAGATTATAATTTATGTCTGTGAGCCCGACAGGTGATGTTCCTAAGTACGGAAAGAGAGCGGGCAACACAACGATTCATCTCCACAAGTGCCGCCCGTACACGTACCGCTTAGGTCGGGTCATTTATCTGGGCAGGGGTGTAAGGTCCCGGTGTCAATGTTAGTGCCGTTGATTATCCATAATAACGTGACATATGGATGCAAATTAGCCGCCGTATCTGTAGTTCATTCAGATATTTGGCCAGGGTGGTAGGTATCACATTTCATCCCGCCTACTCTTCATGTTATTTCCCAATAATGCTACACTCCAACGATATCCGCTCGCAATCCATGTGTGGCGCCATCAATTGACCTCGCGCGAGATACGCGGTATCAACTCAGTTGCGATTGGCTCAATTCAGCACGGCGATCGGCAAATAAACAGACATGCGCCGACACAAACCCCGTGGCTTTCGTAATAGTACCGCAGCCCCACAGCACCACATTTCACCAGTCAGATACTAAGTATAGCCGGTTAGTCCGGCTTAAAGAATGGCTGAGCTGTTAAATCAGGGCACCGATGTCTGTACTAAACGTGTCGTTCCGGCTGTGCCTATATCTGTGCTAGTGTTTTTTCATATGTTTGTATCTGTGCCTATGCCAGACCCAAGGGCGTAGGCAAGGGGGGGGGGGGGCAAGGGGGTCATGCCCTCTCCCCCTGGAGGCCAGGCGGGTCCCTCTGGCGACCGAGCGAGGGGCCCCTTGGGCCGAAGTTCCCAGTGTTCTGGATGGTGGAAGGCACCCGCAAGACGCCTTGCGTCGCATAAAAGAACGCCCACGAACCGAAAAAAAATCGTAACACGAATAAATAACAGCACTTGCTTAGTCTGTTAAAGGCGTGTATATGTAAATACGTAGAAAGGGGCCCCAGCCAGTGTGGAATGGGCCCTCTACCAGATTTTAAAGGGCCCTGCCGATCTGCAGAGGGCCCACAATCGACATTTAGAGGGCCCCTTCCGGTTGTAGAGGGTCCTATGCCGGCCTTTATAGGGCCCTGCCGATCTGTAGAGGGTCCCTGCCTATCTGGAGAGGGTCCTCTGCCGGCCTTTAGGGGACCCTGTCGATCTGTAGATCGCCCTGTCAATCTATAGAGGGACTCTGTCGGCATTTAGAGGGCCCTTCCCAACTGTAGAGGGACCTCTTCCAGACTTTAGGAGCTCTGTCGATCTGCAGATTGTCCCAGCTCATCTGTAGAGGGCCGTCTCCTGGCCTTTAGAGGGACCTGCCGATCTGTAGAGGGCCCTCTACCGGCCTTCAGAGGGCCCTTTCATCATGTAGAGGGCCCTGCCGACCTGTAGAGGCCCCTCTTCCAGCCTTAAGGGGCCCTGTCGATCTGTAGAGTGCCCCAGATAATATATAGAGGGCCCTCTGCCGGTCTTGAAATGGCCCTGCCGGTCTTTAGAGGGCCCGGCCGGTCTTTAGAGGGCCTTCCGTCCTTTAGAGGGCCATGCCAACCTTTAGAGGGCCCTGCCGGCCTTTAGAGGGCCCTGTCGATCTTTAGATCGCCCTGCCAATCTGCAGAGGGCTTCTTCCGGCATTTAGAGAGCCCTGTCGGCCTGTAGAGGGACCTCTTCCAGTGTTTAGGGGCCCTGACGATCTGCAGTGTCCCAGCCAATATGTAGACGGCCTGAAGCTGGCCTTTAGAGGGCCTTGACGATCTGTAGAGGACCCTCTGCCGGCCTTTAGAGGGCCCTGCCAGCATGTAGAGGGCCCTACCGACCTGTAGAGGGTCCTCTTCCAGCCTTTAGAGGCCTTGTCGATCTGCAGTGTCCCAGCCGATCTGTAGAGGGCCCACTGCTGGCCTTTAGAGGGCCCTGCCGATCTGTAGAGTGAGTGTAGAGGACCCTCTGCCGGCCTTTAGAGGGCCCTGCCGATCTTCATATGGCCATCTGCCGGCCTTTAGAGGCCTCTGCCGATCTGTAGAGGGCCCTCTGCTGATCTTTAGAGGGCCCTGTGGTGGTAGAGGTGGTCTGCCGGTCGAGCGCCGGTGAGGCTCCCGAAGGAAGACCAGTCAAATTTCTCATTGTTTTTCAGTGTATGCTAGTAACGTTTGAGAGGAGTACAAGGCTTTGACAATGTAGGCTTTGGCTTTGACGAACTCGGGCGGCCACTACCAGGAAAGGTCAGAAGCCCAGCGCTCTCCCACTGAGCTACAGGGGCGAACAAATCGCTCGTTTCTGCAATATGGAAACCTTTTTAATGTTAGTTTAATCATTCCCACCCTATAATCCAGATAACTGCCCAATGATTTAGATGGGGTGGAATTAATGCATTGTACTGCAATAGAAGTTGCTGTGAGGATAAATAAAGCTTGGATATTCCGATAACTCTTATATTACGGCTTATGACACATACCTATTACACTACATATAAGACAATTCCACTTACGATTTTCATCTACAAGAACTTCTAAGTATTTAATGCACATTTTTATCGTGATTGGTGTATCAAACAATACTATGTCAAGATCTTGTCACGTCACTGATCTTGAATATATTTGGTAATTTGTCTTTGATGCATCTAGTGATAATATGTTACATGGAACCACTCGGTATTTTTTTTGAATTAATTCATTAATTTGTATTTGGAGCTCTTCAACATTTATAGCTTGAATACAAAAAGCCGTATATCATCAGCAAATAAGTAAAAGGTACACATGTCTGTTGTATTGCTGATGTCATTAATATAGAGAATACATAAAAGAGGACTTAAAATTGAACACTGTGGGACGCCAATTTTAATCATTTGTTTCTTAGATGCAACCTCATCTTTTATTGCCATTGTAAGCGTCTTCTTAATATATGACTCTATCGTGTTGTAGAAACCTGTCGTGTCACAATGCGGTGTATTTTTTTCAAGAGAATTGCTAAGCAAACTGTATCCAAAGCTTTCGGCAAATCAAGGTATAATGAGCATGTTATTTCGTTATTTTGTAGATATTTTGTAACTTCATCGTACATGTGTACAATCGGCATGTACGTACTGTGTTGTTTCCTGAATCCGAATTGAAGAAGATTCAGGATAATATTTTAATTAACCCGCGCCCTGCTGGAGGTGGGGCGCGGAAAACAATGATAGATATCGACGTAAAGCTTTCAGTACATTATGCTGCATCAATTCTTCGTCTTATCACAACATTTCAATGAAAATAGTGAAGTACTTTGGGCGTTGTAATCACGTCATGTCATGCCATTTTTGGTGGAAAAACAATAAATGTTTGAGAGAAAAAAATCGTAGAAATTCGAGTTTTGAAGCAAATTGCAAATACAAAATGATGAAAGAAAGGAAATGACATTATATTAAAAATGTCTATCTCGGATTTGTACAATTTTGAGTTTTTGACTACCAAAAATAACAAACTTTTTGTTTTCGTTGTCGAAAACATATTTGGCGATGTTTTACAACATACAACAATCTGTACTGTTTAAATTATGTGGGCCCCCTTGGCTACGAGGAGGCCCACGATAACTGCTTAGGCTAAGCAGAGGCAGCATCAAATTGCTCTCGGAACCCAGTCATGTACGACGAGACCTATGCTCCTGAATGACATGCAAATTGTTATGCTTTGCACAATGTTCATTGAATGAATCTCTATGATGCATTTATGCAAGCTCCGGTGATCTTCAGTTTCATTGCTTCATACCCAACCGAAATTCCACACCATCATCTCGTGGCTTTCAATTTCTACAGCCGGAGTGCCGTATGATCAAACACCGCCCAAGGTGCAGCAACAGTTTTCACCAGCAACCCAGCCCAACACAGCCCACACCCTCATCTTCAAACCCAGCACCCCACCTGTCTGGCGCTGGCTCTGGCCCCCTACTGGGTGATCCGCCTGATAGCCATACAAATATGGTCATCATTGTCCGAGGCGCATCTCTCGCAGAGAAAGCTCGGGGTCTTAGTGAGCTCGACCATTGCTTGCATAATCGGAATTCGCTGCCAAGGTGCCCACCACTTTCACTGGTAATTACCTACGGCATGTTAAACGGTGGCTGCAGAGGGAACACTGGTCAGCCTGAACTGGTCAGCAGATAGATGAGAGTAACGATAGCTTCTACACATGCAGGCAGATAAGGGAAGGCTCAAGGCTGGGCCACTGGACTGAAAACGGGGAGCACCTACTAAAAAACATCACGTTCGCTTACAGAGTTTGCGAGCTGTTTTATATCATCTTTGCACTGGGTAGACATACATTGTCATGATGGTTACAAATCTTGTGAAATTTCCTGATCGTGTAAAATGCTATTAACCAAATTCCCGCATCCGAACCAACTACATAGAACCCCTCAAACGTATTGCTCGTCGCTTACATTGAAGTGCTCGTTCCTCGCCTTCATATACATTTAGCTTAGCTACCGACTTGGTATGAGCCCCGGTCTCCCGTCTGACTCGGTATGAGCCCCGGTCTCCCGTCTGACTTGGTATGAGCCCCGGTCTCCCGTCTGACTCGGTATGAGCCCCGGTCTCCCGTCTGACTTGGTATGAGCCCCGGTCTCCCGTCTGACTCGGTATGAGCCCCGGTCTCCCGTCTGACTCGGTATGAGCCCCAGTCTCCCGTCTGACTCGGTATGAGCCCCGGTCTCCCGTCTGACTCGGTATGAGCCCCGGTCTCCCGTCTGACTTGGTATGAGCCCCGGTCTCCCGTCTGACACGGTATGAGCCCTGGTCTCCCGTCTGACTCGGTATGAGCCCCGGTCTCCCGTCTGACTTGGTATGAGCCCCGGTCTCCCGTCTGACACGGTATGAGCCCCGGTCTCTCGTCTGACCCGGTATGAGCCCCGGTCTCCCGTCTGACTCGGTATGAGCCCCGGTCTCCCGCCTGACTTGGTATGAGCCCCGGTCTCCCGTCTGACACGGTATGAGCCCCGGTCTCTCGTCTGACCCGGTATGAGCCCCGGTCTCCCGTCTGACTCGGTATGAGCCCCGGTCTCCCGTCTGACTCGGTGTGAGCCCCGGTCTCCCGTCTGACTCGGTGTGAGCCCCAGTCTCCCGTCTGACTCGGTATGAGCCCCGGTCTCCCGTCTGACTCGCTGGGCGCCCCAGTCTCCCGTCTGACTCGGTAGGAGCCCCGGTCTCCCGTCTGACTCGCTGGGCGCCCCAGTCTCCCGTCTGACTCGGTAGGAGCCCCGGTCTCCCGTCTGACTCGGTATGAGCCCCGGTCTCCCGTCTGACTCGCTGGGCGCCCCAGTCTCCCGTCTGACTCGGTATGAGCCCCGGTCTCCCGTCTGACTCGGTATGAGCCCCGGTCTCCCGTCTGACTCGGTATGAGCCCCGGTCTCCCGTCTGACTCGCTGGGCGCCCCAGTCTCCCGTCTGACTCGGTATGAGCCCCGGTCTCCCGCCTGACTTGGTATGAGCCCCGGTCTCCCGTCTGACCCGGTATGAGCCCCGGTCTCCCGTCTGACTCGGTATGAGCCCCGGTCTCCCGTCTGACCCGGTATGAGCCCTGGTCTCCCGTCTGACTCGGTATGAGCCCCGGTCTCCCGTCTGACTCGGTAGGAGCCCCGGTCTCCCGTCTGACCCGGTATGAGCCCCGGTCTCCCGTCTGACCCGGTATGAGCCCCGGTCTCCCGTCTGACTCGGTATGAGCCCCGGTCTCCCGTCTGACCCGGTATGAGCCCTGGTCTCCCGTCTGACTCGGTATGAGCCCCGGTCTCCCGTCTGACTCGGTATGAGCCCCGGTCTCCCGTCTGACTCGGTATGAGCCCCGGTCTGCCGTCTGACTCGCTGGGCGGCCCAGTCTCCCGCCGCAGAGCACCCCCGCGGTCTGACCCGGCCCGGCGCCGTGACTGCGCGCGCGTCACGCTAGGCCGTGACACCTTGACAGTACGCCGTTACTATGCCGTGACGCTGCTGGGCGTGACGGGCATTGTCCGAGCACCCATCCGACCCGCTCCGGGCCGCCGGTAGGCCCACAGTGGGCTCCGGGGCCAAGTCACAGCTCCGGGTCAGGTCAGGTCACGACTTCAATGCGGGCTGTGTCAATGGGGGCATGTGTTGACATGAGTCTGATCACGAGTGTGACTGGTGGCTTTTAATCAATCTGGTCCGCGCAATATGCACTTTGTTGAGGTGTTCAATTAGGAGCGGTGTTGAGAGAGTTGATGGGATTAGGTTTATGATAGCTAGAAAATCCCCCACTTTGGCTTCCCATAATGATCTCTGCGTAGTGCTACCGTTGAGCATGGTAATGCCTATGCCTGTTTTTTAACGTGTGTATTCATTTGGAGAACTAGCCGTGACGATACATCGGCAATTATACAACGTTATCTGTAATTGTTTTACCTAAATGTTTTACACAAATAATGCAGTTATTCATGTGCACATTTGAATTGTAATATGCTTACGTTATTTTACGGCTCGCCTTTTCTCTAACAGAACATTTATCTCTGTTATTTCTTCTCATCATCCTCATAAATAAGCAGTTATAAGCATGAACTTCCTTCTTCATATGCATAGATAGCAAATACACACCACAAAACTGTATACACCCACTTACACATACACTACTAACTAAACCGACGGCGAAAGCCATCACGACAAACCCACGTATCGCCACCTAAAATGGTAACCTGAAACCTGTGGCGCCAAACTTTCCCAAGGCTCTCCGCCGACTGCAAGTCAGAGGACCACGGGCGATAGCGAGCGCCCATGGCGGCCCGCTGACAGGGAGAAAGTCTGGCGTCCACCTCCGGACCAACGCCGGTCGGTCGGTCGGTCGGTCGGTCGGTTGGCCGGTTCCCCTCCGGACCGACGCCGGTCGGTCGGTCGGTCGGTCGGTCGGTTGGCCGGTTCCCCTCCGGACCAACGCCGGTCGGTCGGTCGGTCGGTCGGTCGGTTGGCCGGTTCCCCTCCGGACCGACGCCGGTCGGTCGGTCGGTCGGTGTAGCCAGGACATGGAGCTCTGTGAGACAGACCGCCGGCGTCGGCTGCAGCTAAACAGACCGTGGGAGCGAGTGGCCAGCAGACGGGCGGCGGTCTGGCACCGATAGACACCAGACACCGGCCACACAACACCCACCACACGGCACCCACAGACACCAGACACCGGCCACACAACACCCACCACACGGCACCCACAGACACCAGACACCAGCCACACAACACCCGCCACACGGCACCCACAGACACCAGACACCGGTCACACAACACCCACCACACGGCACCCACAGACACCAGACACCGGCCACACAACACCCACCACACGGCACCCACAGACACCAGACACCAGCCACACAACACCCGCCACACGGCACCCACAGACACCAGACACCGGCCACACAACACCCACCACACGGCACCCACAGACACCAGACACCAGCCACACAACACCCGCCACACGGCACCCACAGACACCAGACACCGGCCACACAACACCCACCACACGGCACCCACAGACACCAGACACCAGACACCGGTCACACAACACCCACCGCACGGCACCCACAGACACCAGACACCAGACACCGGCCACACAACACCCACCACACGGCACCCACAGACACCAGACACCAGACACCGGCCACACAACACCCACCGCACGGCACCCACAGACACCAGACACCGGCCACACAACACCCACCACACGGCACACGCAGACACGCGGACATGCGGACACGCAGACACGCAGACACGCAGACACGCAGACACGCAGACACGCAGACACGGCCACAGCACGCGGCAACGGCACACGCGGACACGCAGACATACGGACACGCGGACACGCGGACACGCAGCCACACGGCCACCGCAGGGTGGGCCTTTTGTCGGCCAGTGGCACAGCTGACCGCCGCCAGCTGGGACTGGTGGTGCTGACTAGTGGGAGACAAGCGGCAGTGGTTTGTGGTGAAATATGAAACCCGACGGTGGATGTGTGTTACGAACTGGCTATTTGATTCCAGGGTGGTTGGTTTGGACTTGATTCCGCATGTCTGAAGCGAATTTGAATACCTATATTCAAGTTTTTCATGATTTCGATGATGCAAGCTTCTTAAAGTCATTAGTTATTTCAGTTATCAGCTAATTATACAATTATCACTAATTCATCGGCTCGTTACCATGAAGGCTAGTGTTGATTCCTTTACGCGGCTTTTCTCTGCCCTTCATGTGTTTATATGTCCCATCCACATTCCACAAGCACACGATGACAAATAATTGAGACGGGATTTGCAATATATGCATTCGGGGCTGAGCGATCAGTGCGCAATTTACGAGTACCTATATCGGCCTTTTTCGTGGACCGAGAGTGATTCCTCTTCTTCCCTCTTTCAGAAACCATCCTTTTCGGTCCAGCGTGCAGTCGAATCACTGCACCCAATGCCAATCAATGGTCAATCGAACCACAGACTGCCCGGCAGAGGCAGGCAAACCATGCGACTGCGGTGGTGGGGTGGGTGGGTGGGGGGGGGGGGGGGGGGGGCTCTGAGGAGGAAACACTCTGAGGACTGAGACAACAAGTCGAGGGGAACGACCCCGGCTCACCCGGCGGTGGGAGATTCTGTGACGTCACGCGCCATCCGCGCCGCTGATTGGTCGATACCCTCCATACCCGCTGATGTTTGTTTGTCCGTGTTTTTTTTACCTGTGTGTGTGTGTGTGTGTGTGTGTGTGTGTGTGTGTGTCCCTTTGACACCCCCTTGATTTGAGGGGCACATGACCCCTTTAGCCCCTCCTCCCTCCCCCTGGATCCGCCAGTAGCTCGGCCGTGTCTCCTGTGACCGAGACGGTCTCCGTAGAACGCCCGAGTGGCCGCGTTAACTGCTCTGGGAACTGGCCGGGGTAACGGTACCGGCACAAACAACCAGCCCGGGCACATAGCAACCGGAAACAGGAAACTAGCTGACGCTAATAAACAGCGGCCAAGCTATTGTCACGATGTGGGCTCGTTCTATTCAGTAGCGGAATTGAAATGAATACTGCAGAATACCGCCTTAATTAGAAATGTCCCAGGAATCTGTGAATGAAAACAGTAATTAGCTGGACACGAATGTATTTGTGAATGGCTAGTCTAGGATGGCTAGAATGTGAGTGCCTAGGTGAAGTTGTAACTGATGCTCATTTCGTGCTTTCTTATAGTAAGACCTAAAGACAACGAGGCGACCTATAAAACGCGGAGACCCAGCTTCTTGTGCTATGTGTCACTGCACGACAATGCCAGGAACTACGCCTTTCCAGGCCATTCGCCAAGCCTGTATTAACGCCCCACCGAGTCATTCAAAGTCCCGAACCAGCCGGGTGGCGCTGTTTTTTTTGTTATCGCTGGCCGGGCTATTCAACCTGCGTTATCCACGCTCCACCCCAACTCAGTCATGCGCGTGCCCGTACAGCCAGGGCGTGCCTGTGTCTCTACTATCACGTGCTGTGCCGTGTCTGCCTCAGTCACGACTCGTGCCACGGTGCCAGGCACAGCGTATTGTCAGAGGCACGTGCCTTGTCTGATTTAGCGACGGCCGACGTCTGTCTCCGGAACAGCACAGTACACTGTCTGAGGCATGTGCCGTGTCTCACACCGCGGTTTAGTGATGTAGTGATGTCTGTGTCGTATGCTGTGTTAGTGACGTCGGCCGCCGGTACACAGCAGTTAACACAGTGACACGGTGGTGACGTCACACGCACCCTAGGCGTGTCCACCTCAGCAACGGCTGCTGTTTCGTTGGAGACGCAGCAATAAAGGATGATTTTAAGTTCAGTTTAACACAAATGCCTAACATCCGGAGGACGGACGCAGCCAGGTGCGAGTAAATCCACCAGCTATGTGGTAGTAATATGTAGTAGTAGTAGCACTACTAGCAGACCGTAATAACAGTGACTGGGTCCTGTGTTTCTTCTTACGTTCGCTCCAGTACCGCTGGCGTCCAGCCCGGCTCTGTCTCGTCCACGTGTGCCGTCCCAGTTTCCCGGTTGACGGTGCAGTCTTATTGTAGACGGCATGACCTCAGTCGCACCGGCCAAGGTACGCCGCACACCGGAAGTCAGCTCGTTCCGGCGCCGGCGACAGCCGTCACGGCAGTCGTCACGGCGGTCGCGGCGGTCAAAATTACCAGAACGTCTTCAATTTCCACCGGTGCCACTTCTTGGAGTTTACCTTTCAGAAGTTCACCCAGAGTACAACCCGAATTCGAAAGTCATCGTCGCACCAAACATGAATTTCAAGCGGATATTGCAGCTTAATGTACAAGTATTAATATAATTTTCTAAAAGTTCTCAGCACCAGTTACTGTGGTTTATATCAGGAAGCTTTCGGCCACTTCAGTTTCGCTCACCAGCCTCTATTTTTAATAATAGTAGACGGGATCGTAGTGATCACAAAACATAAGGCGATCTGTACAGAATATCCCATCATCTCCGCACTGGCTAATGGCGCCTCTGGATAGACCGACTCCACCAGCCACACTGTCACGAACCGCAGCGTCACGACCCGGAGCGTCACGACCACGACCCGCAGCGTCACGACCACGACCCGCAGCGTCACGACCACGACCCGCAGCGTCACGACCCGCAGCGTCACGACCCGGAGCGTCACGACCACGACCCGCAGCGTCACGACCACGACCCGCAGCGTCACGACCCGCAGCGTCACGACCCGCAGCGTCACGACCCGCAGCGTCACGACCACGACCCGCAGCGTCACGACCACGACCCGCAGCGTCACGACCACGACCCGCAGCGTCACGACCACGAACTTCAGCGTCACGACCAGCAGCGTCACGACCCGCAGCGTCACGACCCGCAGCGTCACGACCCGCAGCGTCACGACCCGCAGCGTCACGACCCGCAGCGTCACGACCACGACCCGCAGCGTCACGATCCGCAGCGTCACGACCCGCAGCGTCACGACCACGACCCGCAGCGTCACGACCACGAACCTCAGCGTCACGATTACGACCCGCAGCGTCACGACCCACAGCGTCACGACCACGACCCGCAGCGTCACGACCACGAACCTCAGCGTCACGACTACGACCCGCAGCGTCACGACCACGACCCGCAGCGTCACGACCACGACCCGCAGCGTCACGACCACGACCCGCAGCGTCACGACCACGACCCGGAGCGTCACGACCACGAACCGCAGAGTCACGACCCGCAGCGTCACGACCCGCAGCGTCACGACCCGCAGCGTCACGACTACGACCCGCAGCGTCACGACCACGAACCGCAGCGTCACGACCACGAACCGCAGCGTCACGACCACGACCCGCAGCGTCACGACCTTGCTGCCCCAGTAGGTCAAGGATGCGTGAAGCTCATACTGTTATGTCCGTGGGGTCATGGAGCCATATAGCTTTAATAGATCGTCGTGAAGATAAATGCATCACGTTGAAGCTTAGATCTTCCAAATGCTCAGTGCATACCAGCATGATGTCTGAGCCAGCATCGCGTCTCGTCCAGACACGGATTCAGATCATCACTCATGCAGACTTCAGTGCATACCAGCATGATGTCTGAGCCAGCATCGCGTCTCGTCCAGACACGGATTCAGATCATCACTCATGCAGACTTCAGTGCATACCAGCATGATGTCTGAGCCAGCATCGCACCTCGTCCAGACACTGATTCAGATCATCACTCATGCAGACTGGCACTGGCATTGCAGAATTGCCTTTTTGTTAAATTGTATTGACATGGTTTTCAGGCATCTGAAAAGCATCAGCTTTATGACCATAGGTGGGCACCGGTCCGTTACTCCGTTACTCTGTTACTAACGAAGTTACTTTTTTTTAGTAACGAAGTAACGGACTCGTTTCATTTGTTTTACAGTAACGGACCGAGTAACGGAAGTTACTTTTGTGGTCCGTTACTTCGTTACTTTTTTAGTCCGTTACTCCGTTACTCCGTTATTCAGTTACTCCGTTACTCCGTTACTACGTTACTCCGTCACTCCGTTACTTTTCCTAGATTTGATTCTCTTCACGTCCGAGCTTATTCGCACCAGCACAATCAATGCCTTACACACGTCACAAAATCGAATGTCATATGGCGTAAAGGCTGACAAATATCGTACCTGTTGGGCTGTTGCTTAACCCTCGCGGCGCTGGGGCTAAATTTACCCCCCCCCCTCCCGGATTTTCTCAATAACTTGAAAAACTATGACAGATATCGAAGTGAACTGTCAGTACCTTATGCTGCATGAATTATACGTCTTCTGTCAGCATGTTTTCTTAAATTGGTGTCGTAGTTTGGAGATAATGAAGTTTTAGTGACGTCATGGCATGCCATTTTTAGTGAGAAAAAAAAGAGTTAAATGTTTGAGAGAAAACAAATCTTGGAAAATAGAGTTTTGATTCAAATTGCACATAAACAACGTTAAAAAGAAAGGAAATAATATTATCGTCCAAATGCCGATCTCGGAATTTCACAATTTTGGGTTTTTGATCCCAAAAATGCAAAAAACTGATTTTTTTGAAGAATTTCCCACATAAAAAAAAATATGAAAAAACGGAATATATGTTAGAGACCCAAGTATGGAAGATACCCAAAGCAATTTCAAAGCAATATCTTTATTTTTTACTGACTTATGGCTCCCTAAGTATAAGTAACTCATGACGTCATTTTTTTAATTGCATTTTTGTTGGCTTTTACTGACCAGATAAAGACAAATGAATGCCACCACTGTATTTCTGAGACAAAACTAGTCTAGAAACATGTCATGTTTATTTAGATTAATTAGTTTCGAATTTTGTCCTTATTGTGACCTGACCTTGACCTGAGGGCCATTATATGGGGTAAAGTTGTGAAAATGGCTGCTACGATCGAATTATTTGTGTAAAATAACCCATACAACATGTGTCGCATGACATTCATAGACCTGTGACTTTTTGTGACCTGACCTTGACCTTTGCTTACAATTTCACTTTTACTTATGCAAGAGATGCATTATACATTTGAGAGCACTTTGTGAGATAATAGTCGCAATCTAAGTCTTTGGATGGAAAGTATGGCCCAAAAACCCAAATACCTAAATTATGATATTTGACCTGGCCGTGACCTGACATGTGACCTTATTTAAAAAATTGCGGGTATGCGCTAGATTCTTCTTACTGAGAGCTTTCGATCGCCGCCTTGAACGTCTCGCTGCGGTCTGTGGTTCGGAAGATGCGAGGGGGGTAAAATTTACCCCCCCCAGCGCCGCGCGTTCGGCTGGAGACCCCAGCGCCGCGCGGGTTAATGCGGCGCAATGCGCAATGACTGCGATAAAGGCAGCTGTCTCCCGATCCCGATTCCGCGAAAGCTGACAATGTTCGTCAGCTGATAAAGGCGAGCTTCGAGTAACGAGTAGCGAGCCTCTGAGAATTACACGTACTGGAGGGGGAGGGCGATTCTGCCCCCCCCCCTAAGATCCTCGCCCCCCATAAGAGCTACAATAACAAAATTTGTAGGGTAGGGAGTTTATGTAGGGAATTCTCTTTTGCGAAATTTGCATGACCCTATGTCAATATCTTTGAGGTCGAATTGGATGAAATATGCCAATTTTTTTTTAGCACTTTGCTCCAGAAACCCCAAATTATCTCGAGAACTATGATAGCTAGGAAACGAACGAAAACATTTCGAAAGCTCTTGCAATATGCAATCGCCATGTTGTCCTCAAATTTTAGCTCAGGTCAATAGATTAGGCTCCAGAGGTGATCAAAGGTCAGAAAGGCTATTTATGGCAATACAGTTTTTCGCAAATAACTTTTCACCTAATAAATATACTATTACCTAGGCAATAAACTTTGACGCAATCGTGTTCGTCTTTCCAAGGCACTTCGAAATATATTCATGTTGACCAGTTTTATATCAACTTAGAAGTTTGACCTCAGGTCAGGGTCAAGTGGTGATCCAAGATGGTCATGCTGCATATTGGGTGATGTGTCTCGACGAGACAAACACATTGGTACCGGTTTCACTTCTCTATCTTCATTTTGGTGGAATTGATATCACTTCGTTTTGCAAAAGTAACTGAGTAACGGAGTAACTGTAACTTCCGTTACATTTTTTGACGATATAACGGA
>JAXIVJ010019486.1:0-19253 GCA_036785665.1 Chirona hameri | reverse complement strand
TATGTTGCCTAAAATATGATATTCCTAATCACGTACGATACCTATATTTAATATTATTGCATTACTAATGGTCTTCTCACATGATAATAACTAAATAATAAATGCATTAATGAATATATAATACGTTAATTATTTAGTTGATATCATGAAATCATTAGCAATAATATAATATTTCAAAAGGCACAGTCAGTGACTATTCACGTCGTTTCCTCATTCCGTCGAATTGAAAAATTGTTGTCTGCAGCGGGATTCGAACCCGCGCTTGGCCATCGCTCGATCTGCATGGGTTCACGAGATGCTTAATAACTCGAAAACGAACCTCACGGCGTACACTTTTGAACCGGAAATCGAAAGAAAAATGTTCACGCTTCATTTCTAGCTACTTTTTATTGTCGTATCGGTTGCAGGTAAAAAAAACGTGGGCCCGTAAAATGGCTTTTTAACATGGAACCCTATGGCCTAGTAGGAAAATGTACGCCGTGCTGCCATATGGACTTTGGACCCCCGTTACAGACAGATAGACAGACAGATAGACAGACAGATAGACAGACAGATAGACAGACAGACAGATAGACAGACAGATAGACAGACAGATAGACAGACAGATAGACAGACAGATAGACAGACAGACAGATAGCCAGACAGATAGACAGACAGATAGACAGACAGATAAACAGACAGATAGACAGACAGATAGAGACAGATAGACAGACAGATAGACAGACAGATAGACAGACAGATAGACAGACAGATAGACAGACAGATAGACAGACAGATAGACAGACAGATAGACAGACAGATAGACAGACAGATAGACAGACAGATAGACAGACCGATAGACAGACAGATAGACAGACAGATAGACAGACATATAGATAGACAGACAGATAGACAGACAGATAGACAGACAGACAGATAGACAGACAGATAGACAGACAGATAGACAGACAGATAGACAGACAGACAGATAGACAGACAGATAGACAGACAGATAGACAGACAGATAGACAGACAGATAGACAGACATATAGACAGATATACAGACAGATATACAGACAGATAGACAGACAGATAGACAGACAGATAGACAGACAGATAGACAGACAGATAGACAGACAGATAGACAGACAGATAGACAGACAGATAGACAGACAGATAGATAGACAGACAGATAGACAGACAGACAGATAGACAGACAGACAGACAGACAGACAGACAGACAGATACAGACAGACGCTTATCAAATAGTAATATAGATTAACGCCATAATGTCCGCTTTTCTGCTACCGAAATTTTATTTAAATCCTGTCAACTTCCCTCAAGAAAGGTAAAAATATCGTCCTGATCCCTTCCATTCTTCCATTACAATGCTACTTTTTCCAAATGCTTTTATGATATTGAAACTTGCAATATTTCCGAACAAAGTATGGATTTATGTCTCCAAAACTGGGATACAATCCTCCTCCCCCTCCGCCTGACGACTGGGGAGACAGTGTCCCCCCCCCTCCTACGGCGACGCCCTTGGTGGTGACCCAAGATGGCCATGCTGCATATTGGGAGGCGTGTCTCGACGAGACAAACACATTGGTACCGGTTCACTTTCTTCATTCAGTCGAATTTATATCAATTTCGTTTTACAAAAGTAACTGAGTAACGGAGTAACTGTAACTTCCGTTACATTTTTTGATGATGTAACGGAGAACGAGTAACTTTTTTTAAAAAAAAGTAACGGAGTAACGAGTAACAAAGTTACATTTTGAAGTAACGGTGACCACCTATGAAAATAACCTAAGTTATGAGTTTTGGCCACGATGACTACTGAGCAAATTCTAACCAAACAACTCAATTGCTACCAAAACACGAAACATCAGGAATGATGCATGTCATCCATAGCACAGAGGGATTTCACGTGTATGAAAGCCACCACACGACCTGCAGTTACAACTTAGCGGTCTTTCCGCATGTGCCGTCTCGGCTCCATTTGCCGGTAGCTGGCACTACAGCATGTTTGCCGTGCTAGCGTGCACACATCAGTGCTGCTTCTGAGGCTGAACACAGCCGCAGTTTTGGTGTCAGATCACACAACGAGAAGTTTGCAGAGGACTGCAGAGTCAACCTTACTGATTAGTTCAGATATGAATGCATCATTAGCAGAGTAATTCAGTTGCTGACGGTATGGCCACTCAGTAACTCAGTGTCCGCATTCCGACAGAGCCCCAGTGCAGTCCGGCGGGACAGGTACACTGCCATACGCGTCGGGGCCCACTGTCGCATGTACTATGTGACACGCGAATAAAACAATCCAAATGCCATGTAATAATGTATTAAAGGTCAAGTAGTTGGTTTGCTGATTTTTCTCTTGATAGCGTAAGGCCCAAGTGTGTTTTTCCTCTTAACCAATACATTACTAAGCAGAAGTGTAACAGGAAAGCTTTGTAAGCGTACCTACTGCTCGTCAATTCCTCGTGCGCTAGCCATTTACCTGTGTCGTCCACATATTCACATCTACCGTTAGCTATTAAGCGCTTCACGTGAATGATGCCCAGTATCAAAGCAGACCGCGCTGGCAAAAGTGCGTTATCCGTGAGGAGGAGGAGTCATAAAAACAGCCAGCACCAGTGCAGCACGGGCAACGGTATAAAGTCTCGGTTGACCACTTAGGAGTCAAGGCTCCGGTGTCTCTGTACTCTGGCCGTGGCTTTCGATGCAGTCCGTGAATGCCAGAGTGGTTGTGGTGAAAACAAAACTGATCCCACGTTGCTATTTAAAGTAGACGGGCAAATGTCAGAGGCAAGCACACGGTCACGACTTGACGACAAAAATATCCGGATAAACACTGGTGGGCATTCACCTGGCAACGACAGCTGACTTTTCAGTCGAACGGTACCGTGCGCTGAAAAGGGCGATCGGACCAACAGTTCGAACAGATCGGACAAAGAAAGCGAGCTAAGTTCGTGGCTTGTCGTCCAATTTGCGTTCAAGGCGTTGTCATGAGCCGTGCTCCCTGATGCACATGCAGTGTCCCAAAATTCCATTTTTGCTTGGGTGAAAATTCGAGCCAAAAGAGACCACGAGTGGACAATTATGTAGAAAATGGTACAATATTGATTTCTGTTTTGAATATGAAAAGCAGTAATTTTCGTTGAAATCATGTAGCTACTTTAAGTCAATATTTATGTCAGAATCAAGATCACAATTCATAATTTGGGAGCGGAAAATTAACTCCTAAAATGGGGAGTGAGAGTGGAAAATAAATTAACTTTGGGTGTCATTTCCCACCCAAATAAACAAAATTGGGACACTGGACACATTTTTCTTCTTCTCTGAATCTCTGAATTACTGTCTTCTTTAAATGACACCGATAGCACAACACTCCACGCAAAGGGCATTGGAACTAGAGATGGCATTTCTTGGTATCGACGTAGATACATTTTTGGTATCGGCCGATACTTTTACCGATACCAAACTGGCTTAAGTCGATACCTTGCCGATACCTTCCCCTAAGTCAGACTCGCAATTGTCAACAAAAGCCACTTGGCATGCATAAAGTGTTTGTAAATAGTCAATATTCTGAATCAGAAGTGCTAAAAACTGCTAGAGATGCGTTGCTATCATGATGATCGGTTGATTGTTGTCCGCCCCTGTAGCTCAGTTGGGAGAGCGCTGGACTTCTGACCTCACCCGGTAGTGCAGCCCGGGATCGAGTCGCTTCGGCGCTCGCTATTTGCCCCTGACTGGGATGGCCTGTGGCCGGTGGCAGCGGTTGTACTCAGGGTCAGGTGACGTCAGAGGGCTGGGACGGACCGTGTCCAGGTATGTCGGGCACGTAAAACTTTCGCTTCTAAATTCTGCCGGACGCCAGGAATTGCTTGATCGGGTGGTGGGGTCAGGGCCTGCGCAACAAGCTATGCTTAGCGCGGGGTCTGACCTCGGAAATCCATCCATTCAAAAACATTCGGACTATTTTTTTTTATAAATTGTTTGTATCGCGTTAGAGATAGTAAGTATGAAATGCTTACAGTCTGTAAAGTTGGCAATCAGTTTTTTAACCCTTACTGTTTGACTTTGTGTTTTATAGTTCACTAACGCTAGGCGTAATGGTAAACAGTAAACTATCAGCATCAGACCAGGTCATCGAGGTCAGAAAAAAGGCACTCAGAATGCTTGGGGCTATTAACAGGAATGTTTCTTACAAAAGTCAAGAGGTGATTACAAAATTGTATTGTGCATATGTTAGACCGCATTTAGAGTACTGTGTGCAAGCCTGGTCTCCGACGTATGAGAGAGATTGCTAGTTATTAGAAAGAGTACACAATAGGGCAACACAAGTGGTTAAGGGTCTTAGTATTTTGCAGTATGAGGATAGACTAAATAAATTGGATATGTCCTCACTCAAATACAGAAGGCTGAGGGGGATCTCATTGAAGTTTGTACATTTGCGAATGGCCAACATATGGGATATTTAAAGGGAATGTTTGAATTGAATAGGGAAAATCGAGGCAGATGTCATCAGCATAAACTCAGTATTAAACAAAGTAGGACTAGATTACAATAGTTTTTCAGTAGAAGGGTTGTGGGACATTGGAATAATTTACCAGGGGATGTAACCGGCTAGTGCGGACCCATCTTTGTGATTGGGTTTGGGTCCGGGGCAAAACCGTAGCCATTTGTTGGAACGTCACGAGGAGCGCCGACAAACAAAATTGGACAAGAAAAGCATATACAAAATGAAAATGCCGGCGATGAGATTCGAACCCGCGACTCCCGACTAGTGCGGACCCATCTTTGTAAGGAAATTGAAATGGGTCTACCTAGTAATGGTGGATATACTATACGTGTATGCCAAATACAATTGTAATGTTTATATGACAATGTGTAGGTCTCATGTACGCTAAATGCTACATTATTGAGGAACGCATGCATATAAATATTGTACGTTGCACTGTTGGGGATGTATTTATATTTAATGTTGCGTTATTGGGGATGATGTGTATCTTATATGCTGCGCTACGAGGCGATGTATGTGTAAGTATGTGTTATATTACATAGGTGGAGCTTTTTTATCGAAGTTGGAGGGGCAAAATGTCATATTGCTTGGTTCTTTTGCTTGGTTGATGTGAAAAACTAGAATTTTAACGCCAGGAAACCTTCAAAACGGACTCAAGTTGGTGGAGAAAAACATGATGTTGATGGGGCAAAATACAACCATGGATAAAGTAAGTATGGATAGGAATCATACGCGATTTTGCGACCACAGAGCGGTACTCAGTGTCAGAAAAGTGGTTCCACGATCTAAGTTCGAGGACATTTTTTTCCGCCAGCGGCGGATTTTTTTATAATACGTAAGCCAGTAATTGTTGTGTATTTTTTATACGCGTTTCTACACAACCTATTTTTATATATGCCAATATATTATGATGTGGAAAGTTGAATCGTCAGTCGTATTTCCTGTACAAATATGGTCTTGGCGTCAGTCGGGGACCGAGACTTCCGGGTCGTATGTTAAAAAGGTACCTTGTATCGTTGCGTATGCGTATATGGGAAACTGGGCTCAAGTCTCAGTCTAAAGTACTGCCGTCTTTTGCATAACTTGTTTTTAGTGTCCCCGGGTTATCCATGGCCCCGATGACGATGGTATCGGCGGGGTTGTAACCTGAATACGCAAACACTTTTTTGGGAGGTTTTAACAAGTTTTTGGTTTAATTTTTGGCAAAATACCAGTTTTCCAGCCCTAAATCACTGCAGAAATTTCGGATATTGGGAATTTGGAGGTTCCGCCTTACGATTTTTGTTGACAATGTGTCGCATCACTGTCACGTTCCGGCCATTGTTCGGAAAGTCAAGTCTCAGTCTATCTTTTATGCTCGTCAGCCATTTGCACCCGCAGGCTAAAACAAATAAATTATTTACAGTCAAAAGTTTTCAAGGAACAAAACTTTCAAGTTCAGAAAAATGGAGAAACGGGCCACTTTTCTGACAATGCGCGGTACTAGCTGTCGTTTTGTAGTACGGAAAACGGCCTACCACGGGGACGTTCCTACATATATGGGCGCAAATTACCAGGCATGATGTCCATCGGTGGAACCAACATGTCATAAGTGCTTGTGAGAGCTTCCCGAATGCATTTAAACTTAATTTGGTTAATCCCACAATCACCGGAAGGTGAGAAACCATGCGACGGGGCGGCCGTCTGAGCGTTGCGACTTACCACGGGGCGGGCGGTATACTAGGTGGTGTTTTCGTAGTACGGGAAACGGCAGCGGCTGCGCGTGGTCGCGGATAACTATAGAAAGTGGGCGGAGTTACCTATCCATACTTACTTTATCCATGATACAACGTTGGTGGGACAGTGGCCCCACCATTTGAATAGGAAACTCCACCCGTGTTATTACGAGCGAGCGCGAAGCGCTCGCTCGTCCTTCCGTGGTATATGGGAAAAATCTGAATATGAGCGGCCCGTGGCGACGCTGTTGAGAAACTGATATCTCTGCAACAACACGTCCGATTGACAAGCGGGTTTCTTTGCTGAGTAACCCCCTCCAACCTAACCTGTTTGAGACCAGTGCCGACTCATGTGGGTGACTACCACTGCACCTGGCGCGTGCTGCGTGAGGGGTGTTTCAAAGTGTTTTCTCGTAAAAACTCCGCAACGGCTGGGCCGATTTGGTTCAAATTTGGTGTGTGGTTAGGGACCTCTGAGCCGCCTCTTTCCCCACAAGTCAGTCGCCTCTTTCCCACAAGCCTCTGCACGTGCGCACCCTTTTTGTGTCTCAAACTACTTGCCTGATCGAGTTGAAATTCACTATACATTTCGTTCGCGCTCGCTCGTTCATCGCCAACTACGGCGCCTTGCTGGTATTATGTATGTTGATGTATGTATGTGCATGTTGTGTAACCTAGGCTGGGCCCCTGAGGCTGGCTCTTTGTTGCACTATTCGTTTATGTCTTTATGTTTAACGCCGATACCTTTGCCGATACTAATATGAGTCGTGCCGATACCATGTCGATACCTGTAAGGCTTTGCCGATACCGATACCGATGCCAAGTTAAAACAAATATATAATTGGAACAATACCTATTCAACGTTCTCAACGTTCTGCGATTGCTTCCATCTAAGCTTCCATTTCTGTACGAATATTCAAAAGGTAGACTTCAAGGACAGAAAGATGGCAAGATCTTGGCAGAATTTTGTCTTTTCTTAGGTTTAGCCAAGCTGAATCTGAGGCTGCCCAAAATTTGTCCAATTTCTAGGCCAATTGAAAGAATTGGCCTTAATTGGCCAAAGCTTGTGGTGGGCGGGGTGGGGGGCGATGGATAGTACAACTAAGATAATCTTTGAATTGGCCAAAGCTTATGGGGGGGGGGGGGGGGGGGGGGGGGGGAGAGCGATGGGGGAGCGATGGATAGTACAACTAAGATACATTTTGATATCAGCGCAGTATAATAACTAATTTGAGAGAACCTGCATCTTACATACATCGCACACAAACAAACGCCAAGACCCAGGATATCAGCGCAGTATAAACTAAATTTGAGAGAACCTGCATCTTACCATACATCGCACAACAAACAAAACGCCAAGACCCAGGATATCAGCGCTGTATAATAACTAATTTGAGAGAACCTGCATCTTACCATACATCGCACAACAAACAAAACGCCAAGACCCAGGATATCAGCGCAGTATAATAACTAATTTGAGAGAACCTGCATCTTACCATACATCGCACAACAAACAAAACGCCAAGACCCAGGATATCAGCGCAGTATAATAACTAATTTGAGAGAACCTGCATCTTACCATACATCGCACAACAAAACAAAACGCCAAGACCCAGGATATCAGCGCAGTATAATAACTAATTTGAGAGAACCTGCATCTTACCATACATCGCACAACAAACAAAACGCCAAGACCCAGGATATCAGGCAAGTATAATAACTATTTGAGAGAACCTGCTTACCATACTCGCACAACAAAACAAAACGCCAAGACCCAGGATATCAGCGCAGTATATAACTAAATTTGAGAGAACCTGCATCTTACCATACATCGCACAACAAACAAAACGCCAAGACCCAGGATATCAGCGCAGTATAATAACTAATTTGAGAGAACCTGCATCTTACCATACATCGCACAACAAACAAAACGCCAAGACCCAGGATATCAGCGCAGTATAATAACTAATTTGAGAGAACCTGCATCTTACCATACATCGCACAACAAACAAAACGCCAAGACCCAGGTTATCAGCGCAGTATAATAACTAATTTGAGAGAACCTGCATCTTACCATACATCGCACAACAAACAAACGTCAAGACCCAGGTTATCAGCGCAGTATAATAACTAATTTGAGAGAACCTGCATCTTACCATACATCGCACAACAAACAAAACGCCAAGACCCAGGATATCAGCGCAGTATAATAACTAATTTGAGAGAACCTGCATCTTACCATACATCGCACAACAAACAAAACGCCAAGACCCAGGTTATCAGCGCAGTATAATAACTAATTTGAGAGAACCTGCATCTTACCATACATCGCACAACAAACAAAACGCCAAGACCCAGGTTATCAGCGCAGTATAATAACTAATTTGAGAGAACCTGCATCTTACCATACATCGCACAACAAACAAAACGCCAAGACCCAGGATATCAGCGCAGTATAATAACTAATTTGAGAGAACCTGCATCTTACCATACATCGCACAACAAACAAAACGCCAAGACCCAGGATATCAGCGCAGTATAATAACTAATTTGAGAGAACCTGCATCTTACCATACTATCGCACAACAAACAAAACGCCAAGACCCAGGTTATCAGCGCAGTATAATAATAATTTGAGAGAACCTGCATCTTACCATACATCGCACAACAAACAAAACGCCAAGACCCAGGATATCAGCGCTGTATAATAACTAACTTGAGAGAACCTGCATCTTACCATAACATCGCACAACAACAAAAACGCCAAGACCCAGGATATCAGCGCAGTATAATAACTAACTTGAGAGAACCTGCATCTACATACATCGCACAACAAACAAAACGCCAAGACCAGGCATATCAGCGCAGTATAATAACTAATTTGAGAGAACCTGCATTCTTACCATACATCGCAACAACAAACAAAACGCCAAGACCCAGGATATCACGGCAGTATAATACTAATTGAGAGAACCTGCATCTTACCATACATCGCACAACAAAACAAAACGCCAAGACCCAGGTTATCAGCGCAGTATAATAACTAACTTGAGAGAACCTGCATCTTACCATACATCGCACAACAAACAAAAACGCCAAGACCCAGGATATCAGCGCAGTATAATAACTAATTTGAGAGAACCTGCATCTTACCATACATCGCACAACAAACAAAACGCCAAGACCCAGGTTATCAGCGCAGTATAATAACTAATTTGAGAGAACCTGCATCTTACATACATCGCACAACAAACAAAACGCCAAGACCCAGGTTATCAGCGCAAGTATAATAACTAATTTGAGAGAACCTGCATCTTCACCATACATCGCACAACAAACAAAACGCCAAGACCCAGGTTATCAGCGCAGTATAATAACTAATTTGAGAGAACCTGCATCTTACCATACATCGCACAACAAACAAAACGCCAAGACCCAGGATATCAGCGCAGTATAATAACTAATTTGAGAGAACCTGCATCTTACCATACATCGCACAACAAACAAAACGCACAAGACCCAGGTTATTCACAATATCGCTCGTATATGGTAACGTTACAAACACATCTTCTACCACTCTTCATTTTCATCACTCATCTTGGAGACTAAACTACTTTTAATGATCTTTGCACAGGGGCGTAGGAAACTATGTTCAAGTTGGGGGGTGGTGGGGGTGGGCAGGAGGCATTCTGTAGTCAATTCTTTCCATGCAAGCCTCATAGGCTTATGTTAAATCCGAAATGTTGGGGGGGGGGGGGCTGTCCCCCTGTTCCTACGCCTATGTCTTTGCAGTTTGCACTACTAACTATGATACAAATACAACAAGTTTAGTGTAAACTAAACTTCATTTGCTCCCGAGCCTTTCAGTATATGCACGATTGAATTCCCTACTCGGCCGTCACCAACCATCTCCCGCATGGTCTAGTGGCTAGGATACACGGCTCTCACCCGTGAGGCCCGGGTTCGATTTCCCGGTGCGGGAACGCATTTTCGACATGTCTAAGAAGATAAGACATGTGATAAAGTGAAGCTCTCCTCCCGAACCGACCTCTTTCGGTAATGGTGCACTAACCGAGCTTCTAGCGTCAGAGCTGAGCATTGAAGACCAACTTGGTTGTCAATAGTGTTCGCACTTGCTTCAAACGCGTTTTATTTGTTCACCATTCGATTCCAACTGGTCTGAAACGGTGCTGTTATGAGTTTTGTCCACTTTAGTCCACCCCAACCTGACTAAATTGAACCACAACTTTTAGTACCAATTTGCCGACAAGGCCATGCTTCGAAACCATGGACCGATCTGGGTTGGTATCTTCACCATTCGATACGGCGTGGTCTGAAACGGTGCCGTAGTGAGTTTATACAGCTTGGGCCACTCAAGTGGATAACATTGGACCAAACCGCCACACACCGTTGCCGACGAGCCCATGCTCCTAAACTATGGGACCGATCTGGTCGATTTCTTCACCATTTGATCCGGGCATGGTCGGAAACGGTGCACGTTTCAAGTTTTGTTGCAGTTTGGTCACTACAAGTGGACCAAACTGGACCAAAACTTTTAGTACCAATTTGCCGACGAGCCCATGCTGCGAAACCATGGGACCGATCTTGTCGATTTCTTCACCATTCGATCCGGCGTGGACGGAAACATCAACAGTAGCCAACCTCAACCCCAAACAGCCAGACAAATCGGCCAATTCAATAGTGCGGCATTTGACTTTGGACTAGAGATGCAGAAAATGCTAATTTCTTGGTCACGGCTCCGGTCACGGCGGCTGACCTAGGCCAGAGGTCACGGCGTGCTAGCAGCCAGGTCAATGTGAGTCCAGCTTGGGTCACGGCAAGATAAATTTTGCACAATTTCACATATGAAATAGTTATGTAAGTTTGTATCCTAAAAATATACTTTGCTAGACATTTAGATATTAGAACATTGCTAGAACAGCAACAGGACAAAACTGCCAATGCATTGAGGTAGGATGGATGTAGGACAATCATAAGCATGAATGAAATGCGTTGTTACCTACTACCTACTACCTACAAGATTCATACATAAGCCACTGAAAGAATATCAAAGTATCAAGTAATCAGCTCAACAATGCCATTTTAAACACTAGGAAATGGGCAAACAAGGTGATTCTAGCTGCGTTAAAGGGAATAAAAAAACAGCCAACTCCTCATATTAATTTATTAATGACAAGACGAGTTTCTATAATTTCTTCAGTTAGTCCAACTGAAGAAGTTATAAGAACGCGTCTTGGTCATTAATAATTACTATGGGGAGTTGACTGTTGTGATATATGTCACTATGCATATTAAAAGTTAACCCTATTCCCTGCGGGCGGCCAAAAATTACGTTAACCTGCGGGGGGTCAGACTCTGCCCCCCAAAGATGTCGAGCACCAGCTCGGTCGATATCGATGGGGAAAACGCCTTCCGATTCGTCATGACAAAATATCTCTTTAAGGGGCCCGATATTTATTTTTGTCCAAAAATGGGGGGCGGGGAATAAACGAAAATTTGGTGTTTTTGAAAGATCATTGCGCATGTGGTTTGGCCGATTTGCATGCCACAAACGTTTTTGAGCTTAAAATGTACTGATCTTTAATATACTACAAGAAAATACAAAACAAAAATCATAGGCATATTCAGGAGATGAAAAATGGGGGGCATTTCCTGATAACAAATCTGTGCTGTTCGTGATTGTTTGGAACGATATGAACGTCACATGTGGGCTTACTTGCAGTAATTTGTTAAATTTAATATATTGCGCATAGGCGGATCAAGGAAAACAACGTGGGGGCACATTGCGAGTAACGCTTTTATCATCTTACTATTTGAAGTTGGACCTAATTTGAGGTATGGTATCGCCTCCATTTTTGTTTGTACCTGAGTGCGCCTCTGCAACAAAATGTATAATCCTGTATGTATGATGCATATTGCATTGAAAATGTTTCTGACGCATTTATTGCACCGAAAACTACCAAGAAAGTAATGTGCCGCACAACCGCATTCGTAACACCCTCGCAAAACGGAGCCTGGCACCGCCTCTGCTGGCCCGATTTTTTCAAAATTTTTACAACACGCGCCATTCAAATAGGTTACATAAGTACATTTTTATAAATCATGTGTTAAGTGTAATATATGATTAATTGTGTTGCGTGTGGCCTGACTTATTTCGTTATACTGCAATGAGACTCCTATTCTTGGTAAGCCTGCAAACAACTACTGCCATCTAGCGGCAGCATCTCAGCATCTAACGGCCACACATGAAAACAGTGGCTACCATTGCTCTGTGGGCACCAGCTTGAAATACATGCTCGTGACTTATTATAGTGCCCTACCCAAAAAGTAGTACGATTGATGTCAAGAGCTGAAGGCCAGTAGCCCAACCTATTATCCGGGTGACTTCACCTCCATTCTTATTGTCACGGTGACTTAAGGTAATTTTAGAATTACAATTTTTCTTTCTCGAAACGCAGCTGACCACAACAGCTGCTCGTGGGCCATTGCTTCAATACAACTAAGACAAAAATAACTCAGTACATTTCAAATTATCAGTTAACATGCATCCTCACAATTATGAAGGCGTTTCTGGAGGAACGATGGAATATTCAGGCCTCATGACTAGCTCAGATGAGCGTCTTACCCTGAACAGAGCGATCCAGTCAGCTGGACACCTCCTCAGTGCGGGATCCACCGATACTTGGCCACACAGTCAGCTCCGATCAGCACATAGAGATGGGTAGAAACTCTACACAGGGCGGCGTCCTGTCAGGAGAACTGCAGCAAGGCAATACGGTACTGTCAGCCACATAGAGATGGGTAGAAACTCCACACAGGGCGGGTCTGTCAGAGAACACCTGCAGCAAGGCAATAAGGCACAGTCAGCAATATGAGATGGGTGAAGAAACTCACACAGGCGGCGTCTGTCAGAGAAACACCTGCAGCAAGGCAATAAGGTAATATCAGCACATAGAGATGGGTAGAAACTCCACACAGGGCGGCGTCCTGTCAGAGAACACCTGCAGCAAGGCAATAAGGTACTATCAGCCACATAGAGATGGGTAGAAACTCCACACAGGGCGGCGTCCTGCCAGAGGAACACAGCAGCAAGGCAATACGGCACAGTCAGCCACATAGAGATGGGTAGAAACTCCACACAGGGCGGCGTCCTTCTGTCCGGAGAACACTGCAGCAAGACAATACGGCACAGTCAGCCACATAGAGATGGGTTAGAAACTCCACAGGGCGGCGTCCTGTCGGAGAACACCTGCAGCAAGCAATACGGCACAGTCAGCCACATAGAGATGGGTATGAAACTCCACACAGGGCAGGTCCCTGTCAGAGAACACCTGCATGCAAGGCAATACGGCACAGTCAGCACATAGAGATGGGTGAGAAACTCCACACAGGGCCGGCGTCCTGTCAGAGAACACCTGCAGCAAGGCAATACGGCACAGTCAGCCACATAGAGATGGGTAGAAACTCCACAAGGGCGGCGTCCTGTCAGAGAACACTGCAGCAAGGCAATACAGCACAGTCAGCAACATAGAGATGGGTAGAAACTTCCACACAGGGCGGCGTCCTGTCAGAGAACACCTGCAGCAAGGCAATAAGGCATAGTCAGTTACATAGAGATGGGTAGAAACTCCACACGAGGCGGCGTCCTGTCGAGAGACACCTGCAGCAAGGCAATATGGCACAGTCAGCCACATAGAGATGGGTAGAAACTCCACACAGGGCGGCGTCCTGTCAGAGAACACCTGCAGCAAGGCAATACGGCACAGTCAGCCACATAGAGAGATGGTAGAAACTCCACACAGGGCCGGCGTCCTGTCAGAGAACACCTGCAGCAAGGCAATACGGCCACAGTCAGCCACATAGAGATGGGTAGAAACTCCACACAGGGCAGCGTCCTGTCAGAGAACACGCTGCAGCAAGGCAATTACGGCACAGTCAGCCACATAGAGATGGTAGAAACTCCACACAGGGCGGCGTCCTGTCAGAGAACACCTGCAGCAAGGCAATACGGCACAGTCAGCCACATAGAGATGGGTAGAAGAACTCCACACAGGGCGGCGTCCTGTCAGAGAACACCTGCAGCAAGCAATACGCACAGTCAGCCACATATGCAGACAGGCAGACAAACAAACACAACAAGACAGAACAAAGTCAAGTCAGAGGGCAACTGCAACTTGCAACGTAACAGTGGCGATCGGAGGTCACCTACTGACCTTGACCCTGAACTATGTGGCTGTACTGACGCTGACCTGAACTCTGCGGCTGTACTGACCTTGACCCTGAACTCCGCTGACCCAGCTGTACTGACCTTGACCCTGAACTCCGCCGACCCCAGCCTGTAATGACCTAGACCCTGAACTCCGCCGACCCAGCTGTACTGACCTTGGCCCTGAACCTCGCCGACCCCAGCTGTATTAACCCTTGACCCTGAACTCTGCCGACCCTCAGCTGTACTGACCTTGACCCTGAACTCCGCCGACCCCAGCTGTTACTGACCTTGACCCTGAACTCCGCCGACCTCCAGCACTGTACTGACCTTGACCCTGAACTCCGCCGACTCCAGCTGTACTGACCTTGACCCTGAACTCCGCCGACACCGGCTGGTGGTCGGAATCGTTGTACTCGGGGTGACTTCTGGTAGCTGAGAGGTTCGATGGATAGCTGAGCTTTCGTCATAGACGTCTGCGTTCACTTTGTACAGGATCCGATCCGTCAGGCCGGCCGCCGGCTGCCGGAGGTGGCAGAGGACTTTAGTTAAAAGTCCGCCGGTAAGTAAGGCATGTTTCAAACAAAAATGTGAAAGGGCGCTGCATTTACACAGTTAAAATCCGGCGGCTACATAGATAACAACTCTTAATGATATGCTGCAGTACCTACGACTATATACATGTCGCCCCAATTTACCAATTTCACACAGCAAACGCAGTTTTGACATATACATTAAGTAAAAAATGTCCGCCTTCTTTAAACTCCGGCCGTCCCCACTTCCGCCTCTCCTGCTAACTGGTCTGTACTCTGCGCGCCGGCCGGGCACCAGTTTGTAGGTGGGTTTGAAAGTTCAGCGTCGGCTCCCGGAGCTCGGAGAAGGCCTCCCCGGTGAGCTGGGCGCGCCTGCAGCTGGTCTAGTGCCAGCAGTGGCGTCAGGTCGTGGTCGGCGGCCATCCGGCGTACGGCAGCGTCGTCGGCTGGCCCGCCGCGCCAGACTCCAGACGGAAGTTCAGGTCCCCCAGCCAGATCAGGTAGCTGGAGGGAGGAAAGAGTCAGACATCAGGTCCCAGCCAGATCAGGTAGCTGGAGGGGAAGAGAAAAGTCAGACATCAGGTCCCCAGCCAGATCAGGTAGCTGGAGGGGAAAGAGTCAGACATCAGGTCCCCCAGCCAGATCAGGTAGCTGGAGGGGAAAGAGTCAGACATCAGGTCCCCCAGCCAGATCAGGTAGCTGGAGGGGAATAGAGTCAGACATCAGGTCCCCCAGCCCAGATCAGGTAGCTGGAGGGGAAAGAGTCAGACATCGGGTCCCCCAGCAGATCAGGTAGCTGGAGGGGAAAGAGTCAGACATCAGGTCCCCCAGCCAGATCAGGTAGCTGGAGGGGAAAGAGTCAGACATCAGGTCCCCCAGCACAGATCAGGTAGCTGGAGGTGAAAGAGTAGACATCAGGTCCCCCAGCCAGATTCAGGTAGCTGGAGGGAAAGAGTCAGACATCAGGTCCCCCAGCCAGATCGAGGTAGCTGGAGGGGAAAGAGTCAGACATCAGGTCCCCCAGCCAGATCAGGTAGCTGGAGGGGAAAGAGTCAGACATCAGGTCTCCCAGCCAGATCAGGTAGCTGGAGGGGAAAGAGTCAGACTTCAGGTCCCCCAGCCAGATCAGGTAGCTGGAGGGAAGAGTCAGACATCAGGTCCCCCAGCCAGATCAGGTAGTCTGGAGGGGAAAGAGTCAGACATCAGGTCCCCCAGCCAGATCAGGTAGCTGGAGGGGAAAGAGTCAGACATCAGGTCCCCCAGCAGATCAGGTAGCTGGAGGGGAAAGAGTCAGACATCGGGTCTCCCCAGCCAGATCAGGTAGCTGGAGGGGAAAGAGATCAGACATCAGGTCCCCCAGCCAGATCAGGTAGCTGGAGGGGAGGAAAGAGTCAGACATCAGGTCCCCCAGCCAGATCAGGTAGCTGGAGGGGAAAGAGTCAGACATCAGGTCCCCAGCCAGATCAGGTAGCTGGAGGGGAAAAGAGTCAGACATCAGGTCCCCCAGCCAGATCAGGTAGCTGGAGGGGAAAGAGTCAGACATCAGGTCCCCCAGCCAGATCAGGTAGCTGGTAGGGGAAAGAGTCAGACATCAGGTCCCCACAGCCAGATCAGGTAGCTGAGGGGGAAAGAGTCAGACATCAGGTCCCCAGCCAGATCAGGTAGCTGGAGGGGAAAGAGTCAGACATCAGGTCCCCCAGCCAGATCAGGTAGCTGGAGGGGAAAGAGTCAGACATCAGGTCCCCAGCCAGATCAGGTAGCTGAGAGGGGAAAGGAGTCAGACATCAGGTCCCCCAGCCAGATCAGGTAGCTGGAGGGGGAAAGAGTCAGACATCAGGTCCCCCAGCCAGATCAGGTAGCTGGAGGGGGAAAGAGTCAGACATCAGGTCCCCCAGCCAGATCAGGTAGCTGGAGGGGAAAGAGTCAGACATCAGGTCCCCCAGCCAGATCAGGTAGCTGGAGGGGAAAAGAGTCAGACATCGGAGGTCCCCCAGCCAGATCAGGTAGCTGGAGGGGAAAGAGTCAGACATCAGGTCCCCCAGCCAGATCAGGTAGCTGGAGGGGAAAGAGTCAGACATCAGGTCCCCCAGCCAGATCAGGTAGCTGGAGGGGAAAGAGTCAGACATCAGGTCCCCAGCCAGATCAGGTAGCTGGAGGGGAAGAGTCAGACATCAGGTCCCCCAGCCAGATCAGGTAGCTGGAGGGGAAAGAGTCAGACATCAGGTCCCCAGCCAGATCAGGTAGCTGGAGGGGAAAGAGTCAGACATCAGGTCCCCCAGCCAGATCAGGTAGCTGGAGGGGAAAGAGTCAGACATCAGGTCCCCAAGCCAGATCAGGTAGCTGGAGGGGAAAGAGTCAGACATCAGGTCCACCCAGCCAGATCAGGTAGCTGGAGGGGAAGAGTCAGACATCAGGTCCCCAGCCAGATCAGGTAGCTGGAGGGGAAAGAGTCAGACATCAGGTCCCCCAGCCAGATCAGGTAGCTGGAGGGGAAAGAGTCAGACATCAGGTCCCCCAGCCAGATCAGGTAGCTGGAGGGGAAAGAGTCAGACATCAGGTCCTCCCAGCCAGATCAGGTAGCTGGAGGGGAAAGAGTCAGACATCAGGTCCCCAGCCAGATCAGGTAGCTGGAGGGAAAGAGTCAGACATCAGGTCCCCCAGCCAGATCAGGTAGCTGGAGGGGAAAGAGTCAGACATCAGGTCCCAGCCGCAGATCAGGTAGCTGGAGGGGAAAGAGTCAGACATCAGGTCCCCCATCCAGATCAGGTAGCTGGAGGGGAAAGAGTCAGACCATCACGGTCCCCACCAGCCAGATCCAGGCTAGCTGGAGGGGAAAAGAGTCAGACATCAGGTCCCCAGCCAGATTCAGGTTAGCTGGAGGGGAAAGAGTCAGACATCAGGTTCCCCCAGCCAGATCAGGTAGCTGGAGGGGAAAGAGTCAGACATCAGGTCCCCCAGCAGACAGATCAGCCGTCTAGCTGGAGGGGAAAGAGTCAGACATCAGGTCCCCCCAAGCCAGATCAGGTAGCTGGAGGGGAAGAGTCAGAATCAGGACCCCAGCCAGATCAGTAGCAGAGGGAAGGTCAGACATCAGGTCCCCCAGCCAGATCAAGGTAGCTGGAGGGGAAAGAGTCAGACATCGAGGTCCCCCAGCCAGATCAGGTAGCAGGAGGGGAAGAGTCAGACATCAGGGCCACCAGCAGATCAGGTAGCTGGAGGGGAAAGAGTCAGACATCAGGTCCCCCAGCCAGAATCAGGGTAGCTGGAGGGGAAAGAGTCAGACATCAAGGTCCCCAGCCAGATCAGGTAGCTGGAGGGGAACAGAGTCAGACAATCAGGTCCCCCAGCCAGATCAGGTAGCTGGAGGGGAAAGAGTCAGACTCAGGTCCCCCAGACCAGATCAGGTAGTCGGAGGGGAAAGAGTCAGACATCAGGTCCCCCAGCCAGATCAGGTAAGCTGGAGGGGAAAGAGTCAGACATAGGTCCCCCCAGCCAAGATCAGGTAGCTGGAGGGGAAAGAGTCAGACATCAGGTCCCCAGCCAGATCAGGTAGCTGGAGGGGAAAGAGTCTAGACATCGGGTCCCCCAGCCAGATCAGGTAGCTGGAGGGGAACAGAGTCAGACATCAGGTCCCCCAGCACAGATCAGGTAGCTGGAGGGGAAAGAGTCAGACATCGGGTCACCCAGCCAGGTCAGGTAGCTGGAGGGGAAAGAGTCAGACATCAGGTCCCCCAGCCAGATTCAGGTAGCTGGAGGGGAAAGAGTCAGACATCAGGTTCCCCAGCCAGATCAGGTAGCTGGAGGGGAAAGAGTCATACATCGGGTCCCCCAGCCAGATCAGGCTAGCTGGAGGGGAAAGAGCTCACGACATAGGTCCCCCAGCCCAGATTCAGGTAGCTGGAGGGGAAAGAGTCAGACATCGGGTCCACCCAGCCAGACTCAGGTAGCTGGAGGGGAAAGAGTCAGACATCAGGTCCCCAAGCCAGAATCAGGTAGCTGGAGGGAAAGAGTCAGACATCGGGTCCCCCCAGAAAGACTCAGGTCGATGGAGGGGAAAGAGTCAGACATCAGGTCCCCCAGCAGATCAGGTAGCTGGAGGGGAAAGAGTCAGACATCGGGTCCCCCAGCCAGATCAGGTAGCTGGAGGGGAAAGAGTCAAGATATCAGGTCCCACAGCCAGATCAGGTAGACCTGGAGGGAAAGAGTCAGACATCAGGTCCCAGCACAGATCAGGTAGCCTGGAGGGGAAAGAGTCAGACATCAGGTCCCAG
>JAXIVJ010019485.1:2500-12500 GCA_036785665.1 Chirona hameri | reverse complement strand
CGGATCCGCCAGTGGCGGCGGGTGCGACCTATAGGACTCATATCTCAGGACAGCGTGGTTAGGAGTCCCTAGACGGTTACAAATATGACCAAGTCAACCTGTAACGTGATTGTGATACCTATATGCGATGAATCAGCACGCCACTTTGTCTCGTAAAGTCCTAAAGGCGAAGTTGTTTTTGAAGGAATAGTTATTGTCACAGACAGCAAAATTTGCGTACCAATTTGCTGACATTTTCAATTGCGTTTCAAGTATAAGGTGGGATAAAGCCTACGGCTTACGGAAGCACAAACTATGCCTACGGAAGCACAAACTAACGGACACATGGGGTCCGTTAAGCTAATTAAGCTAGCCTAGCTACTATATTGCTAGCTACTATATTGCGGTTCAAAAACGGGAAACATCCTTCACGCCCGGCTCAGAATGAATATGTCCCATCTAAATTCCCATTCATTCACAATTCATAAAGCAAACTCACCAGAATGCCGATGCAGACACCATAACGAAAACGTCAGCCACTTCATTCTTACCTGTCCATACTATAAAAATCAACGAAACGGCATGTTCGACAGATTATCCCACACATTATGTATAAACTTCAGACCTGCAAAACATCTGTTAAACATTTTACCCCACGGCACAGATCTCAGCGGTGGCGACGGTTCGACAGCGGCACTCCACTTTCAAAACTGTTTGTTGAGCTGAAAAAGATTTGCCCATCTTTAATACAATTTTCTTTGCATTTACTAACATTTTATATTATATTTACTTCCATTACCATGTTGCCGATAAAGGTGTGCATTCCTCACATCTCCGGAGAGGTGCTTGGGGGCTTGGGAAACTTTCAATTTCAGTCCAGTGAGCTGTGCCGTGGCGGCGGTCGCAGTTTAAGTCAAACATTTTTTCTGATGATTTAGACTTGGCGCTTTAATGTAAGCATTGCTTTTGCGCCTGTCTGATGTATGTTTTGTATGTTACATGGACTTTATGTTTAATAAACTTGGTTATGCTGCTGATGATGATGATGATGGGGTATTGTACAGTGGTATACGCACACACGGAATTTGGTGCATACTAGCCGTCGAGCCGACAAGTTTTCTATTTCTGCTTGTTCTAATAAAGAAGGAGTTATCTGAAATGCAAATGACAACCCTTCCTTTTTTACTTTTGGATGAGTGTTCCGCTTTTCCGACTGACTTCGAATTATACAAGTGTTTCGTTAATCATCTCACACTTGTCGCCACAGTCTGTTCGCCAACAATGGCCAGACGTGCCAAACTACCACTAATTTACACAAGTGTTAGAAGCCCGCCCATGAACAATTAACCACGCACTTGTTCGGCCACAGGGAGACCACAGACAATTAGGAGTAACCACATGCGGGACATTATCTCGGATATATAACCGGGATGATCTGACCGGTTGGCAGCATCGTCTGCAGTCGGGCAGACATCGCCACCTTCAAGATGAAGCTGCTCGTGGCTGCCTGTCTGTTGGCTCTCGCGGCCTCCGTGCCGCTGGACTCCAAGGTGGAGGACCAGGATGAGCTGGAGATGCACGAGGTCTGGGGCTCCTCATACCAGGAGGTGCAGGAGAAGATGAACCTGGGTAACGGCGCCTCTCTCTCCCGCTCCGGTAAGGTTATGGACTCGGTCTTCTGGAAGAGCATCGCTCAGGAGATAATCCAGACCAAGCTGAACGACAAGGTGTACCACAAGCAGGCCAAGAGCGCCATCCTGTTCATCGGTGACGGTATGTCGATCCACACTCTGGCAGCCGCCAGGAAGCAGAAGGGTCTGCTGCACGGTGATGATGTGCCAGAGCACACCATGCTCTCCTGGGAGAAGTTTCCTTACACCGGTCTCTCCAAGACGTACAACTGCGACCGCTGGACAGCCGACTCTGCCTCCACTGCCACCGCCTACCTGACCGGCGCCAAGGGCAACTTCCTGACAGTCGGTGTGGACTGCTCCGTCCTCGTCTGGAACTGCGATGCTGTCAACGAGAACTCCTCGCCCAAGTCGATCCTCCGTTACGGAGTGGAGGCCGGTAAGTGGGTCGGTCTGGTGTCCACCGCCCGTATCACGCACGCCTCTCCTGCTGCCACCTTCGGCCACACCGCCTACCGTACCTGGGAGTCCGATGCCGACTTCGAAGCCATGGCATGGATGACTGGACCCGTGAAGGACTCGTGCAAGAACGTCATGAAGGATCTGTCCACCCAGTTCGTCGAGCGTGAGGGCATCGACATCAACGTCGCCTTCGGTGGCGGCTGGGGTAAGTTCACGCCTAAGGAGGTTGAGGGTGGCTCCCGTCTGGATGGCCGCGACCTGATCCAGGAGTGGAAGGACAAGCAGGCCTCTCTGGGGCGCAGCCACGCCTACCTGACCACCAAGGATGAGCTGAACAACTTCGACGCCACCTCTGCTGATTACGTGCTGGGTCTGTTCAGCCGCAGCCACATGCAGTACCGCGCTTTCCAGACCGCTGACGATGTCAGCTTGACGGAGATGGTGAAGAAGGCTCTGGAAATCCTGAAGCGTGCACCGACCGGCTTCGTCCTGTTCGTGGAGGGTGCCAAGATCGACCACGGTCACCACTACGGCAACGCCTACACCGCCATTGACGAGACCATCGAGCTGGAGGAGGTCGTCCAGTACGCTGTGGAACACACCAACATTGAGGACACCCTCATCGTGGTCTCTTCCGATCACGCCCACACCTTCAAGATAACCGGCTACCCGGAGCGCAACCTGGACATGTACGGCCCTGCCGCCTTCCTGGCCGGTGGCATGCAGAAGGGTGGCCCGCCGCCCAGTCTGCCCTACCCCATTCTGCAGTACGCCAACGGCCCCGGTGGCACCCGCACCGAGGAAGAGCGGGACGCCAAGCGGGCCGCCCTGAAGGAGACCGGCCCCGACGCCGAGTGGCGCGACCCGCACTACAAGCAGATTGCCGGCATCTACCTGCCCAAGGAGACCCACGGCGGAGATGACGTCGGCATCTTCGCCCGCGGTCCCGGCGCTCACCTGCTGCGTGGCAGTCTGGAGGAGAACTACATCCACCACGTCATCAACTGGGCCCTCTGCCAGGGTGACTACCTCACCGTCTGCGATGAATAGAGGTCGGATTTGATGTTGATAGAAGTGATGGTTCGCATTGATTTCGATCTACCCTCCTATCTATCATCTATGTGACATTTGTAGGCGCAAGGCAAAATACATCCGTGATGTTAATGCTGTTTACAGTTAGGTACATCATAGAGGGTGTTAAATATCACCTCAATTAGACAAAACAGACATAACAGACCTGCATTCCGTTTGCACTTTGTTTATGCTTATACATATACGAAGGGAATGGAAAGACAAGGAAATCAGTTTGCCTGCATGTTAATACGTTATTCTGTACCGGAAAGCAGGGCTGCGGAGTCGGAGTCCAAATCGGAGTCGGAGTCGGTCGGAGTCGGCAGGTTTAGTCGGAGTCGGAGTCGCTAAAATCTTACCGACTCCGACTCCGGCCCGTAGTCGGAGTCGACTTTTTGTGAATTGGTGATTACTTTGGTCGGTAGAATAGTCGTCGGCCTAGGGACATTAACTTTACACCACTTTGGAAAGAAAATGAGTGGAAAATGAAACCAATAGTCTACTCGTCTAGCGGTAGATTTCCGCCTGATGAAGATAGGGCAATAATTTTAACGTCATCTAATGATGATTGGGGTTTTGGACGCACCGACTCTTATGGTCACACGGCGCCCATTTTAACGTCATCGTGCTGGTTTCGTCAAGGAGATTCAAATCATACCATGGTGACCAGGTTACCTAAGTCAAATTCAAAATTTGACCTCAGGTCAAGGTAATTTCAGGTGGGTGGCAAGAGGACATGTGACCAAATGGAGGAATCTGATTGGAGGCCCGGGTTTGTCTAGTAAACTGGCGCATTGTCTAGTGAACTGGCGCATTAGCTACCGCCATTTCTGACAAACAAATAATGAACTAGTTGCAGGGTACCTAAGTCACTACTTTAATGTGTTTGATGAAAAGCAAATTAATCAAACATATTTTTTTAGATTGACACTTAACTATAAATTCCTCCGGATTATTAGTTTTTAAAATAATTAAGTATATTTACGTAATTTGAAATTCTACTCTCCGATTGGTCGTGACGTCAGATGGCAATTGTTCAGGCGGTCAAAGTTACTTAAGGTAGTCTTGGGCGGCTCGGTTGACGCATTTCTTTTTAATAAGCTTCCCCCTCACTCAAGCAGTAGTGGTGGGGAACATGATTTACCCTCCCCCCAACACATACATTTGTCAGAGGGACCCTTCAAGAAGTTGACCGAAGGCCCCGAGGTGCCCCAGCCAGTCTGAGGGGCCCTCTAAGGCCGACAGTAGGCCCCAGTCGGCCTGAGGGGGCCCTCGGTAGGCCGGAGGGGCCTTCGGTAGGCATGAGGGGCCCTCAGTAGGCCTGATGGGACCCTCGGTATGGCCTGATGGGGCCTATGTAGGCATGAGGGGCCCTCGGTGGGCCTGAGGGGCCCTTTGTGAGCCTGAGGGGCCCTCGGTAGGCCTGATGAGACCCTCGGTATTGCCTGATGGGGCCCTTGGTGGGCCTGAGGGGGCCCTCGGAAGCCCTGAGACTTCAATATGGGCCTGTCCGACGTTTTTTGCGACTATTTAGGGGCCCTGCAAAATATAGTGGCTTAAATCCAAGGAGATACCATTTCGCGCCATTTTTTAGGGGGGGGGGGGTTACCGTGAGATGGGGCCGCTTTGATCGAGGGGGCCCCTGGGTTTGTTCCCCCCCCCCCCCCCATCCGAAAATACCACCCACCGCCACGGATACCACCTCCATAACCGCTCTATCCGAACGCGTGCGATTTGTGGGCTGTGATTGAGACCGTCTGGTGAGGAATATAAGGCGGGAAAAGCTACCGCCGGGTGATAAAAAAAATGCCTTGTTCTATCTTCTATCCATACCCGGGTCATGAATCCACCTACGAAGTCATTTAGTACCTAAATATTTTTTCCCTAAAAAGCATTGCAAAATCTCCATGTTAAAGCAATGGGAGTATCAGCTGACTGAGATTCCTTGGGCCCAACCACACTGGAGGATCCCGGCGATCGGTTGCACGTGCGCTGGGAAGTCACGTGACTGAATCCTTACGCCCCTACCTCTATTAAAGTACCTTGGGTAATTTAAGGTCATGTGGTGAACCAGTGATGTCGTGCTGCGCAATGTCGGACGCGTCTCGGCGAGACATCACAGTGGTGCCGGTCTCACGTTCCTATCTTCATGTTATGCTATCAAGAGTTATTGGCAAAGAAGTGCTGGTCACCTCAGATGACCTCACTCGATCTTGTAGGGGTCACTGAGCATTGCAATAATCGTACTTGGGTCATCAAGAATGAGCTATAATAGTAGGGGTGAAGCCTTAATAGCAGGGGCGCAACCAGGGGGGGGGGCTAAAGCCCCCCCCCCCCCCTCCGTCGCGGCTCAGAGGGGCCCATCTCGGGTCTGAAAGGGGCCCATCGTGGACTCAGAAACGGCCCATTTCAGGCCTGATAAAACCCAATTTAGCCTCAGAAAGCGAGCATCTCAGGTCCAGAAAAGGCCCATCTCAGCTCTCAGGCCCGGGATGGACCCATCTTAAGTCCGGAGAGGGCCCATACTGGGGTCCGGAGAGGGCCCATATATGGGACCCTCGGATATTGCAAGAACGGAACCAGATGGGCCCCACCTTATAACACTGTTTATTGTATTCTGGCATTGACGCAAATCACGCTTTTATGTCGTCCTTCACGATTACATTTAGGGCTCCGAACCTATGAGAATTGAAGAGCTGAAACAAACGTAATTTTGCAGACGAAGGTACCGGCTTTATTATGCATGAAAACCGAGGCTTTCTGTTAAATATTGAATAGCTTAAATCGGCCTGGAAGATATGGAGTGACCATTTTAGAATATGTATTGAATCACACCGCCATATCGTCAACACAGGAGGGTGATAAACGATTTAAAAAAATATACAGCTGCAAAGCGCAATCAATTCTGTCCAATAACCATCCAAACTTTCTTCATATTGACAAACATTAAGGTTATAATGACAGTGTTAATATAACTCTCTCGGCCCTTATTTTATCCGGCGTAATAAAACATTACATCAAGCTATTTAGTCATCGGAGCAATTTGCGTCGGCAAAATCTTGCCATAGTGAAAAGCAAGCAAAGCAAAAAACGAACCTCCGTCGGCGGATACCAAATTGACGCATATTTCAAATCCGAACTCTTTATTGTAAAGCCTACCCGATAGTAGTGATGTTCGGAACGAGTACGGGACGGCAACAGGATGCGGGAATAGGATACGGGATTCGGGAACGGGATACGGGGTTCAGGTACTGGTTTCAAGTACGGGATACGGTAACCGGCTACGGGAACGGGCAACGGGCTACGGGCTATGGGAACGGGCTACGGGAACGGGCTACGAGAACGAGCTACGGGAAAGGGCTACGGGAACGGGATACGGGAACGGGATACGGCATACGGGATAGGGAACGGTATACGGGAACGGGATACGGGATGCGGGCTCCGGGCTACCAGCTACGGGCTACGGGCTACGGGCTACCAGCAAAAAAAAATGTGCTGGGAAGTCACGTGACTGGGAAGCTACGAGCTATGGGCTATGGGCTAAGGGAATTGGGTTACGGGATTCGGGATTCAGGATCGGGATACGGGATTCACGAACGGGATACGGGAACGGGATACGGGCTACGGGCTACGGGCTACAGGCTACTGGCTACGGGCTGCGGGCTGCGGGCTACGGGCTTCGGGCTACGGGCTACGGGAACGGGATACGGGATTCAGGAACTTGGTTACCTTCGCATTGCGAAGCAAGCGGGCCACACTTGTACTTAACTATTTGGTTACTACGCATCTTTCAAGACACTATTATGAACCTTTTATGTTATTTAGAATGTATCTTACCTAACAATGTTGGAACAAAAATATTTCCGGAGATGATGTCACGACTGATCGTCCACCACGATCGTCGCCATATCTACGCAGACTACCGATAATGGTGTACCGATGGGCAATACCCCCGGCCTTCTTGTTAGGTTAACCCTCGCCCTACGGGAGCTTTTTTCACCTTCGCCCTACGGAGGGGGGCCTGACAGGCCCCCCTGTTAACTTCCAAACCAAGAAACTTATAGCAATGCCGTAAGAACCAGCATGTTGCCTGTCATGAGAGGAATCTAACAGTGTGCGATTTTTAAGTTTTAGGTCAATGGGCGACCTTCCAGGTCAAGAGAATGACCTCGGGTCGACCACGTCCAGAACAGCGATTTTGCTCTGTCAGAAAACCTCAAAATTAGAAATTGATCAATGTAAATAAACAGGCATGTTCCTAGGATAGTTGGCTCATAAATATAAAAAAGGTAATTATGTGTTCGTATCTTGTCAAAAAAAGTTAAAAAACTATTAAAAAAATGACGTCATCAGTTTCTTACACTTAGGGAGCCATCACTTAGTCAAAAAGAAGATATTACTTTGAAATTTGGTATGGCTATTTTCCATACTCAGTTCTCTCACATATATTCCGGTTTAACATCTTTGAAAAAATTTATTTTGTGGGGATTTTTCATATTTTTTCTTATAGTTTACGGTCAAAAACCCAAAATTTTGCAAATCCGAGATTGGCATTTAAAAGAGAATGCCATTTTGTATTCTTGGTGCATTGCGTTTGCAATATCCTTCAAAACTCTGTTGTCTACCATTTTTCAAATATTTATCGTTTTTCCACCAACATGACGTCATCAAAACAAGATTATCTCCCAAACTACTTGACCAATTTAAATTAAATTTGTACAGCATACGTATAATTATTTTAAACTCAGCTACCGAAAATTTCAGCGATATGCGCAGCATGTGTAAAAAGGTTTTTTTTTAAAAAAAACTCAGGGGAGCCTGTCAGGCCCCCCTCCGTAGGGCGAGGGTTGATACAGCCGTGTACATGTGGTGAACCACCGATATTGCAAGAACGGAACCAGATGGGCCCCACCTTATAACACTGTTTATTGTATTCTGGCATTATCAAATCAAATAAAGTTGTCTGTGTGATTCGGCGGTCTGTGAGCAAGCAAGTCCTTTCTTATCTAGATATCTTTCCTTACACTCACATGCAACACAGCCGTCCATCGTGGGCGTAAGGAAAGCGTCATTAACTTTGCAGCTAGAATCATTGCCGGCAAAACAAGAGGCGATCATGTCAGGACATTATTAAAACAGTCTAAACTCTCTGAACCTAAACTAGAAACATAATCTGAAAACTGAGTTGAAAATAAGCCTGAGTCTAAACTCAGGCTCAGTTTCGACTGAACTATCACCCTCAACAGATGTACTCCCTTGCATCACGTCCTTGAGATGCTAGACGGCACATCTACTCAAAAGCTTCATTTGAAGATTGTGAGATGACTCTCCCACCGTTCGTCCCTCTGGGCCCGTTCATTGCCCGATCCCTGCTGTCGCTGGGCAGCCGCTTCGTTCGTGAGTCGCGTGTCGCAAGACGCGTCCCGTAGCGTGGCATAACAATTATTATGCGAATTTTAGTTATACATCACATGGGTGTCCCGCAGCTGTTGGCCAAAGTGACTTTCATTCCTAACATTCAATTCAGTCTTCGTCATTTGTTCAACATCACAAGGAACCCATTTAAGCTGAAATATATTTCAAAAAATTTCATACAGAAGCATATCCTGCTGTATGATATGCTAACTTCCTGCTAACAAATTATACATTGAGTGGCCGATTTCGAGTCCTTTGATTACAAACTATCCAGTACCTATCATGTTACAAATACATTATATTTCATCAAGGTTCTTGCTAAGTATCATGTTGCAACTTCTTTACTTCTTGTCGCAGACGGTGGCAAATTCTCCCTGGCAGAGGGCATAGTTGATGACGTGGTGGATGACGTTCTCCTCCAGACTGCCACGCAGCAGGTGGGCGCCAGGACCGCGGGCGAAGATGCCGACATCCTCGCCGCCGTGGGTCTCCTTGGGCAGGTAGATGCCGGCAATCTGCTTGTAGTGCGGGTCGCGCCACTCAGCCGTCTCGCTCATGTCGGCCAGACGGACACGCTTGGCCTCGAACTCGGACCAGTCCTCGGTGCCTCCCGGACCGTTGGCGTACTGCATGATCGGGTAGGGCAGCTTGGGCGGGGGGCCACCCTTCTGCATGCCACCAGCCAGGAAGGAGGACGGGCCGAACATGTCCAGGCTGCGCTCCGGGTAGCCGTTGATGCCAAAGGTGTGAGAGTGGTCAGAGAAAACAACGATCAGAGTCTCCGACTCGTCAGTGTGGTCCATGACGTGCTGGACCACCTCCTCCAGCTCGATGGTCTCGTCAATGGCGGTGTAGGCGTTGCCGTAGTGGTGACCGTGGCCGATCTTCGCGCCCTCCACGAACAGGACGAAGCCGTTGGGTCCACGCTTGAGAATCTCCAGAGCCTTCTTCACCATCTCGGTGAGGTTGACATCGTCAGCGGTCTGAAAAGCGCGGTACTGCATGTGGCTGCGGCTGAACAGACCCAGCACGTAGTCGGCAGAAGTGGCGTCGAAGTTGTTCAGCTCATCCTTGGTGGCCAGGTAGGCGTGGCTGCGCCCCAGAGAGGCCTGCTTGTCCTTCCACTCCTGGATCAGGTCACGTCCATCCAGACGGGAGCCGCCCTCAACCTCCTTAGGCGTGAACTTACCCCAGCCGCCACCGAAGGCGACGTTGATGTCGATGCCCTCACGTTCGACGAACTGGGTAGACAGATCCTTCATCACGTTCTTGCACGAGTCCTTCACGGGTCCAGTCATCGATTCCATTGCGACGAAGTCGGCATCGGACTCCCAGGTACGGTAGGCGGTGTGGCCGAAGGTGGCAGCGGGAGAGGCGTGAGTGATACGGGCGGTAGACACCAGACCGACCCACTTACCGGCTTCCACTCCGTAACGGAGGAT
>JAXIVJ010019484.1:0-19265 GCA_036785665.1 Chirona hameri | reverse complement strand
AGAGCGAGAGAGAGAGCGAGAGAGAGCGAGAGAGCGATGAAGAGAGGAACCGGGGGCCGCGAGAGAGAGAGAGCAGAAAGAGCGAGAGAGAGAGCGATAGAGAGAGCGAGATGAGAGAGCGAGAGAGAGACGAGATAGAGAGCGAGAAGAGAGCGAGAGTAGAAGGCGAGAGAGATGAGCGGTAGAGAGAGCTGAGAGAGAGAGCGAAGAGAGAGCGTAGAGAGAGAGAGCGAGAGAGGGGGAGCGTAGAGAGCGAGAGAGGAGGCGAGAGAGAGAGCGAGAGAGCGCGAGAGAGAGAGCGAGTAGAGAGACGAGAGAGCGAGAGAGAGCGCGAGGAGAGAGAGCAGAGCGAGAGTGAGAGCGAGAGAGCTGAGAGACGAGAGACTGAGAGCGAGAGAGAGAGCGAGAGAGAGAGAGAGAGAGAGAGCGAGAGAGAGAGAGCGGAGAGAGAGAGAGCGAGATGAGAGAGAGAGACTGAGGAGAGAGAGCGAAGGAGGAGAGAGGCGAGAGAGAGAGCGAGATGAGAGGAGAGCGAGAGAGAAGAAGGCAGCGAGAGTGGGAGAGAGAGCGAGAGAGAGAGAGAGAGAGTAGTAGAGCGAGAGAGAGCGACAGAATGAGAGAGCGAGTGAGAGAGAGAGAGAAGAGAGAGAGCGAGAGAGAGAGGAGAGCGAGAGATTTGAGAGCGGAGAGAGAGAGAGGAGCGAGAGAGAGGAGAGAGCAGAGCAGAGAGAGAGAGAGCGAGAGTGAGAGATGAGAGCGAGAGAGAGAGAGAGCGAGAGGGAGAGAGAGACGAGAGAGAGAGAAGAGGCTGAGAGAGGAGAGAGCGAGAGAGAGAGCCGAGAGAGTGAGAGACGAGAGAGAGGAGAGAGCGAGAGAGAGAGATGCGTGAGAGAGAGAAGATGAGACGAGAGAGAGAGCGAGAGAGAGGAGAGATGGAGAAGAGCGAGAGAGAGAGAGCGAGAGAGAGCCGAGCGAGAGAGAGAGAGAGTGAGCGAAGAGAGAGAGAGAGAGAGAGAGTACGCGAGTAGAGATGAGACGAGAGAGAAGAGAGAGCGAGAGAGAGAGACGTCGAGAGCGAGCTCGCCGAGCCGCGCGCGTGACGCGGGCGGAGCGCCTGCGGCGCGAGTGCTGCGCAGCTGCGAGAGCGAAAGCGCACGAGCGAGAGAGAGACGAGAGAGAGAAGCGAGGAGCGAGAGCGTGCGAGCTGACGGATCTAGTCGAGAGAAGAGAGAGCGAGAGAGAGAGAGAACGAGCGCGAGAGAGAGAGCGAGAGGAGAGAGCGAGAGAGAGGAGCGAGAGAGACGAGCGAGAGAGAGAGAGAGAGAGCGAGAGAGAGAGAGAGAGCGAGAGAGAGCGAGAGAGCGAGAGAGAGAGCGAGAGAGAGCGAGAGCGAGAGAGGAGAGAGAGAGCGAATGAGACGAGAGAGAGAGCGAGAGAGAGAGAGAGAGCGAGAGAGAGAGAGAGAGAGAGCGAGAGAGAGAGAGAGCGAGAGAGAGAGCGAGAGAGAGAGAGAGCGAGAGAGAGCGGAGGAGAGAGCGGGAGAGCGAGAGAGAGAGAGAGCGATGAGCGAGAGCGATGCGAGAGAGAGAGAGAGAGAGAGAGAGAGAGAGAGAGAGCAGGAAGAGAGAGGAGAGCGAGGAGAGAAGCGAGAGAGAGAGCGAGAAGAGAGAGCGAAAGAGAGCTGAGAGCGAGAGAGCGAGAGCGAGAGAGAGAGCGAGAGAGAGAGCGAGAGAGAGAGAGAGCGAGAAGAAGCGAGAGAGAGAGAGAGAGAGAAGAGAGAGAGAGAGAGAGAGAGCGAGGAGTGAGTGCGAGGAGAGAGAGCGAAGAGAGAGGAGAGCGAAGAGAGAGAGCGAGAGAGAGAGGCGAGAGAGCGAGAGAGATAGGAGCAGAGATAGCGAGAGAAGAGAGAGAGGAGCGAGAGCGAGCGAGAGAGAGCGAGAGCGAGAGAGAGCGAGAGAAGAGCGAGAGAGAGCGAGAGCGAGAGAGAGCGGAGAGAGCGAGAGAGAGAGAGAGAGAGAGAGAGAGACGAGAGAGCGAGATGAGAGCGAGAGAGGCGAGAGAGAGAAGAGAGAGCAGAGAGAGCGAGATGAGAGAGCGAGAGAGCGAGAGAGAGCGAGAGAGAGCGAGAGAGCGAGAGACGAGAGCGAGAGAGAATAGAGAGAGAGCTGAGAGACGAGAGAGAGAGCGAGACGAGAGAGCGAGAGAGAGCGAGAGAGTGAGCAAGAGAGAGCGAGAGAGAGAGAGCGAGAGAGAGCGAGAGAAGAGAGCGAGATAGAGAGACGAGCGAGAGAGCGAGAGAGAGAGCGAGAGAGAGAGCGAGAGAGAGCGAGAGAGAGAGACGAGAGAGAGAGCGAGAGAGAGAGAGCGAGAGAGAGAGCGAGAGAGAGAGCGAGAGAAGACGAGCGAGACGAGATGAGCGAGAGACTGAGCGAGAGAGAGAGCTGAGAGAGAGCGAGAGAGGAGAGCGAGAGAGAGAGCGAGAGAGAGAGCGTGAGAGAGAGCTGAGAGAGAGAGCGAGAGAGAGAGCCGAGAGACGAGAGATGAGGAGCAGAGAGAGAGAACGAGAAGAGAGAGAGAGCGAGAGAGAGCAGATCAGACGAGAGCAGCTCAGCGAGAGAGAAGCGAGAGACGCGATGAGAGAGAGCGAGACGAGAGCAGCGACGAGAGCGAGAGAGCGAGAGAGAGAGCCGAGAGAGCGAGAGATAGAGCGAGAGAGAGATGAGAAGCGAGAGAGAAGAGAGGAGAGAGCGAGAGAGAGAGAGAGAGAGAGAGCAGAGAGGAGAGAGCGAGAAGAGCAGAGCGAGAAGAGAGAAGCGAGGAGGAGAGAGAGCGAGATACGAGAGAGAGACGAGTAGACAGAGAGCGAGAGAGAGAGCGAGAGAGAGAGCGATAGAGAGAGAGCGAGAGAGAAGCGAGCAGACGAGAGAGAGCGAGAGAGAGAGCGAGAGAGAGAGAGAGAGAGAACGGAGATAGAGGAGCGAAGAGATGAGAGGCGCAGAGAGAGAGGAGCGAGAGAGCAGAGAGAGAGAGGCGAGCGAGCGATGAGAGGGAGAGGAGAAGCGAGCAGCGAGAGCGAGAGCGTAGAGAGCAATAGAGAAATCGCGTAGGAAGATATGGTAGGAAAGCGAGAGGAGAGCGCGAGAGAGAGCTAGAGAGAGAGCGAGAGAAGAGAGCGAAAAGAGCGAGAGAGAGAAAGCGAGAGAGAGCGAGGAGGAGCGAGAGATAGAGCGGAGGCGAGAGAGAGCGAGCGGAGGTCGTGCAGCAGTCGTGTCACGTGCGTCTATCGTCGTGCCTGATCCCCGATGAGAGAGCGCGTCTCGGCTCGTTGCGGGTATGTCTGGGCTCGCCCTAACGAGTCGTGCTCTCTTCGTGGCAGGCGTGTCAGCGGGTGGTGGTTTTATGTACTGCCTGTCGAGCTCGCTGAAGTTGGTCCCGCTCTGCACGTCTCTGCTCCTTCAGTTCCTCTGTCTTTCCTCGTTGTGTGCTGCCCTCCGTCGTCTTGCCCCCACGCCCCCCCCTCTGCTGCTTGCGCTCTCTCAGCGTTCTGACTGCCTCGGGGCTCTACCGGCGCTCGTCGCTGGTCGCTCTCCTCTTGCAACTCCTCTCTACATTCCTGAGCTCACGCTACTTTCGCGCGTCTTCGTACTGTCCTCTAGCCCTCTCCTAGTTGCCTCGGTCCGCTGCCTGCCGGCGTCGTCGCTTCTGACATCTATACTCTCTCGTGCGTTCCCGCCTCAGGCGGTACTGCTCGCGCGGTGTACCTAAAGTGCGCGTCCTATCGAGCTGACGTCTGTCGTGCGACGCCCCAGATCCAGGTAGTAGCTGCAGAATTGCATGACCATCAGATCCCAGCTACACCTTCGTCCTATCCTCTTCCTTCATCTCTACCGCTGCTTCTCAGCTTCTTCTATCTCTGTCACTACTGTCTATCTAGGACTTATTACTATCTGGTCTTTCTGTTCGTTTTGTCCCTTTCTTTTACTTTCCCTCACTCCCCCCACTCGCATTCCATGTTCACGTCCGTATTCATGATGATGATGATGATGATGATGATGATGATTGGTGTTTAAGGGCGCTCCCACAACAAATGTCACATGACGCCCATCGTCCGTATTCACCGGAAGGTGGCGCAACCAAACACACCAATCACCACCACCTCACCCACGCCTGTCCAGAGACCACCAAGTTCAGCCTGCATTTCCCTCCCGTCCCACGTACCCCGCGTCCACCCTGGTCGCGGACACCGCCCCCCCCCCCCCCCCCCCTGCCCACCTGTTTAATGATGAGCGCCACAAAGCGCGGGTCCTGGTGGTAGCGCGTCTCGGCCGAGAAGCGCGTGATGCACTGCGTCAGCAGGCCGTCCAGGTTTCCCTCGTGTCCGCCACGCGGACAGTGCTGCTCCATCCACAGCACGTACTGTGCTGCCACGGCGCCAGCGGGTCGTCGCCGCTGTACGTGCGGATCTCCAGCTCGAAAGTCCTGCGGCGGCGCGGCCACAGACGTCCCTGTGAGCAGCCGGACCGCAGTCACTCGTCGGACGGTGACATTAAATAGCATGCACATACACACGCTTAGCTGCGCACCAACGGACAGATAAGCAATCAGCACAGGCACAACACATTGTCGATTTCTTATCAAAGCATAACAAAGCATACCATATCTACCAGAGCAAACACAAAAACTGCCCATCGCACTCCTACAGCATCCAATATAAAAGCAAATGACCGGCTGCCAGCTGCAGTAACCGATGGCGACGGCTCCGGCTGAGCGCGGCTGGCGGCTAACCTGCGCTGTTCGGCGGTCTTCTGCGCCGTCTGCTCATCTCCGGCCGTCCTGTAGGGAGGTGTTGAGCACGTCCACCCGGCGGCCCTGGCGCAGCGGCTGCACGTTCTCCTTGCTCAGCTCCATCGACCGAGTCGGCGCCCCGCGTCCGTCCCCCACTCATGGCGACACACTGCCACAGACTACGAAGAGTCATAAGAGGAATAGACCGAGAGGTCAGCAGGAGACACTGAGGCAGCCCGCCGCGTCCGTCCCCCACACTGGCGACCACTGCCAGGACACAGAGAGGTCAGCAGGGAGACACTGAGGCAGCCGGCCCGCGTCCGTCCCCCCACATGGGCCACACTGCCAGGGACACAACATAGAGGGTCAGCAGGGAGACACTGAGGCAGCCGGCCGCGTCCGTCCCCCACATGGCGACACACTGCCAGGACACAGAGGTCAGCAGGGAGACACAGAGGCAGTCGGCGCCTGCGGTCCGTCCCCCACCTGTCGATCGACACACTGCCAGGACACAGAGGTCAGCAGGGAGACACAGAGGCAGTCGGCCGCGTCCGTCCCCCACATGGCGACACACTGCCAGGCAACACAAGAGGTCAGCAGGGAGACACAGAGGCAGTCGGCCGCGTCCGTCCCCACATGGCGACACACTGCCAGGACACAGAGGTCAGCAGGGAGGACACAGGCAGTCGGCCGCGTCCGTCCCCCCACACATGGCCGACAAGCTGCTGAGACACAGGGGTCGTTAGGTCAAAAGGGGAGGTACCAAAACTGTGCAGCAAAATACAGCTTAAAGTAGTGTGCAACAGTCCAAGCATGCACAAATAAGTTGCAAGACAGAACAAGAGGATGGTGATGATTATTGGGGTTTACTGGCAACAAATTACATGAGTTATGTGGCACCAATTAAAAAAGAGGATGATGGGACAGGTTAGCACATATTCAGTAGGGTGTTTCGCCTATCACATATCCAGACGGCCATAGGCAGAACACACGAAGGGATGCTTAAAAGTAAATGTCATGATTTTTTCTTAGATTTAAGCAAACTGGAGCTTGCAGGCAGCACATCTTTGAGCGCAAGCACATCGCCGCCCCAGCGTTGCAGTCTCCATTGGCCGGCCCACACCAGGCAGCAAGCGGCGGCCGGGCGGAAATGATGTGTTTCTCTCATCTCTCGAGAAATAGTACTAGGCCATGCGTTTTAATGTCAATTCAGATGATTACGGGAGTAATCTGGGCCGTATATTGCATCTGTGTTGTTTTCAAGTTAATCCTTCCAACGGGTCCAGTGCTTCAACCTCACGGACCGTCTGCACTCCTCCACTTGGCCCGTAGACATTTTATCTAGTTCCGCATTTTATCTTGTTCTTAACCCGGCATTGACTGGGGTCTCAGCAGAAACGCCATTGACTGTGGGGGGGGGGGGGGGGCGTTAAACGCCCACTGGTTATCTTCCGAATCAATGATCACAGCGAGACGCGCAAGGCGGCAATCGAAAGCTCTCAATGAGATGAAACTAAAGCATACTCAAAAATGACAAAGTGAGGTCAAATGTCAGGTTACGGTCAGGTAGGTCAAAATCGACGTATTTGGGTTTATGGGCCATACTTTCCATCCAAAGCCTTTGATTACGACCATGATCACCCAAAGTGCCCCTAAAGGTACAATACACATATCCCATAGCTAAAGTGATATTGTTGGCCAAGGTCAAGGTCAGGGTCAGGTCACAAAAGGTCACTATGCTCAAAATATGTACGAAAGTCATGCAACACATGTTCTACGAGTTATTTTCCACGTATAATTTGGTAGTGATAGTCAGTTTACCACCTGACTTTATTTACGTGAAGTTAATGTCAAGTTCAGGTCAAGTTCAGGCCACTGAAGGTCAAATTTATTAATTTATAAATATAAATAAACAAGACATGTTCCTAGACTAGTTTTGTATCAGAAATACAGTGGTGCCATTTATTTGGCTGTATCTCGTCAATAAAGGCCAAAAAACGCATTTTTTTTAAATATGAAGTCATGAGTTACCCATACTTTACATGACATGTCAGTAAAAAATGGTGATATAATTCTGAAATTTGGTATGGTAGTTTGCCATATGTGGTTCTCTAGCATATATTCCGGCTTTTTTAATATCTTTGACAGATTTGATTTTGTGGGCATCCCCCCCAATTTGTTTGTTTATTTTTGGGTCAAAAATCAAAATTTTCAAAATTCCCAGATAACCATGTTGTAGCCCTTGCAATCTGCTATCTTTTGGCGTTTTTTTGTTGCATTTTGCTCAAAATATGGCATTTGTACGGTCTGTTACATTTTAGCTGATTTTGGTGTAACACTCTTGTGTAGTGACGTCACTAATTTCGATATAACTCGAAATTTTTAGACGAAATTGCATTATTTTTTTCACAGAAGACGTCAAATCGATGTAGAAGAAGGTACCCGAAGTTTCACGTTGATAGCGCCATTGGTTTTTGAGCTATTACGAAAATTGATCAAGGGGGGGGGGGGGGTAAATTGGCACAGCTGTTTGGGCATCAATTACCCACATAGTCTGATTTATTTCCTCTGGTCATCACAGGTCAGGTCACCAGGCCAGGTCACGTGACCCCACCTCCAAAAAAGTGTGCGGTCATACCACAGCCACAGTTGTTAGCCGATCGGTTTCAAACTTACATTATTTCATAAGGCCATATGTACCGACAATTCGTATATCTCGGATTTTTTAAATAAAATATCGGTGACCTTAGGTCGGGTCAATTTCGTGACCTCCCCATTATAAGTCAATGGGGAAATGTTCAAATGCTTCCTATTCCGAGGATACGCATGACAGCAGCCCAATTCCTTCTGGATCATGTTATCATAGACCATGCATGATGACTCAGGTGCAATTTTTGTTCAGTGACCACTACAGGGTCAGCCGAGGTCATCCGAGGTCACCAACACTTTTTGTTTGTATATAACTCTCGACAGAATGAAGATAGAGGTGAAACTGGTACTAATGTGTTTGTCTCATCGAGACACGTCTCCCAATATGTAACTTGACCTACTTGGGTCACTGCTTGACCTTGACCTGAGGTCAAATTTCTGTTGACCTAACCTGGTCAACATGAATATGATTCGAAGCGCCTTGACGACAAACACACGATGGCGTCACAATTATTGCCCTATCTTTATTAGGTAAAATGTTATTTTGAAAAACAGCTTTGCCGAAAAAATAGCCCGTTTGACCTTTGATGACCTCTGGAGCCTAAAATATTGATCTGATATAACATTGAGGACACCACAGCGATTGCATTTTTCAAGAGCTTTCCATTGCTTTTTTCCCGTTTGTTCCTAGCTATCATAGTTCCTGTGATATCTGGGAGTTTCTGGAGCGAAGTTCTAAAACTGGAAAATCTGACCCCTGATGACCTCAATATTGACCTGCTGACAACAAAATACTGATATACTTTCGATAGAGCTTGTCTCGAGCTATCTAATGTAGTTTTCCGCTTGTCGCTACGTTGCGTGGTTTTCGAGATCTTAGCGGGGGGGGGGGGGGGCTGAAATTAGCCCCCCCCCCCCGGTCGTTCGTGTTTGGCGCAGACCCCCAGCCGTGCGCGGGATAAGCTCCACAGCGACAGGTTTGATGACATTTTGTAGTAGGCCTTCTTGTTTCTTCCTAGCATAAATTTGCCCTTGTTTTTGTCTTCCACCAGTCTCCGGCGGACTCTCCGGCGAAGGGAGCTGTCAAGGCCGATCCGATCATCCGGGTGTCCGGTCGCACCCCATGGTGCCCGGGGTCCAATGTCAACAGGACGCTGTCCCCAACGCCGCGTCGTTTACGCAGCTTGAATGGTCTGTTTTGGTGCCGGAGCGTAGCCGGTGTCACGCGAACTTTGGGCAAATACTGGCGGCACTCCCGTCGGGTACCCCAGCACTTGTAGGCCATGTTTGAGTGGTACAGAGGAACGGCGAGCCTCGGTTATGGTGCTCAACGCCATCCGAGTCGATCTTGAGCACCGTTTGCCCACGGATGTGCACAATTTATATCGCCAAACGTTAAGGTTTGTTCCATGCGGAACTAGATAAAATGTCTACGGGCCAAGTGGAGGAGTGCAGACGGTTCGAGAGGTTGTAACTTTGGACACGTTGGGAGGATTAACTTGAAAACAATACAGATGCAATATACTACCCAGATTACCCCCGTAATCTGAATTGACATTAAAACGCATGGGCTAGTACTATTTCTCGAAAAATAGTCATTTCCGCCCGGCCGCCGCCTGCTGGTAGCAGGCGGCAGGGGCTAGGGCCGACGCTGCGCGGCCAATGGAGACTGCAACGCCGGACGGCGATGTGCCTGCGCACAAAGATGTGCTGCCTGCAAGCGCTAGTTTTTCTTTTAGCAAGACAAAAAGGTGATTTTATTTGGTTTTAGGTATGCCCCGTGAAACCTGAGTATGGCTTTTTGGATCCGCGAGAAAGTCTCTTCGCGACACACCCTAAATTATTCAGCTACAAACCTACATTGCCAGTGTCATGAAGGAGCAGACAACAGAGGCTTAGCAAAAGAGGCTTAGAGGCATTAAGAGGCATAAGAGGCATTAGAGGCTTAGACTGTGCAGGAATCGAAAACAAAAACACTGAAACTGCCGTTGTGACTATCTTAGAGCATTAACCCTCGCCCGTGCAGCGTCCGATGAGTGCGTGACCGTGCGGGGGGGGGGGGGGGGTACAACCCCATGTCAATGACCCAGAAGTCAACCAAATTGTAAATGCGTATAAATTGAATTTAATCGAGCTAGAATCGCGAATGAGCATATAATTATGCTAAATGGATGCCAAATTTGAAATCAGAGTCACAAAATATCCTAGAAACTGCCAGAAGCCAAAAAAGTAATATGAGGTCATCGGAGGTCAGTGACCTCGGTTGACCTATGCAAAGGTCAATCGAGGTCACAAAATCAATGGAAACCACAACTGTCACCTGGAAACACCTGTGCATATGCTCCTGAACAACAGACACTCAGAAACTGCCCAAGTTACAAGGATCAATACTGCGGGACGTCAGTTGCGCCTGACATGACCTTGAAAAAAGTCAACCAAATTGTAAATACGTATAAATTGAATTTAATCGAGCTAGAATCGCGAATGAGCATATAATTATGCTAAATGGATGCCAAATTTGAAATCAGAGTCACAAAATATCCTAGAAACTGCCAAATTCCAAAAAGGGCATGTCAGGTCATTTGAGGTCAGTGACCTCGGCTGACCTGAGGGGACGCATGGCCCCAGTGGAACATATAATTATGTAAAATGGATCCCATATTTGAAATCAGCGTCACAAAATGTCCTAGAAACTGCCAGAAGCCAAAAAAGTAATATGAGGTCATCGGAGGTCAGTGATCTCGGTTGACCTATGAAAAGGTCAATCGAGGTCACACTATCAATGTAAACCACAACTGTCACCTGGAAACACCTGTGCATATGCTCCTGAACAACAAACACTCTGAAACTGCACAAGTTACAGGGATCAATACTGCGGGACGTCAGTTGCGCATGACATGACCTTGAATAAAAGGTAATAGGTCACAGGGGGAGGCATTCACCCCCCCCCCCCCCCTGCACTGGCGAGGGTTAACATACTTTATCATTTCTCAGCCAGTAATATATTGCACATAATAAAACATATTTGATTTATGCATTGCACATTTCAATGTTAAAAGCTTCTTGACAAATAAAGTGATATTCCTGCCTCTGGTACTGAAAATGTGCTTGGACAACTATGTAAAAGCAATAATCAGGATTATACAGTTCAAAAGGACAACAGACCAAGGAGTAACACTCATGCCACATTTCAATTAGGGTTGTTCTTAAATTAGTGTAAGAAGTATGTTACTTACAATTATACAAAGCATCATGCACACATAACATCACATTACAATAGCACACAGAACATTGGTAATTTAATGGCATGAGACCCTAGTTAGGACAGTATTAAAGTGACATGTATATGGTGTATAACATCCGATCTGCATAAACCACTATCCATCAAAGCTTACAGTAAATTACCAATTATGCCTCATTAGTCATTAGTGATGTAATTTGGTATGATGAAACTGGGACATTTTCCTAACAATTGCTTTATGAAATTGGATTTACTTCATGCTTCAAAGGTAAATTTCATTTAGGCTAAAACTGAAAGCTGAGCATCACACAATTACATATTTATTTTCACAAAATTTACATAAGAAAATGATGTACACATACCAGATTAAAATTATTGAGATTCCTAAACATGATGATGCAGTTGGGTAAGCACAGCTGTTGCATTCAGTTGATAATGAAGTTTGGCAGGTTAAATTGTCATGTCATAGGGTAAACAGTAAAATGGAACACATTCCAACACAGGACTTTTCATGCTAGTGGTATTGTTTAGTGTAAGTATCGTTTACATTGCCAATAGCACAAAGTCCAGTGTAAGGATGTGTCCGACATCAACATGAGTCAGTTGGGGACACAGCAGGGAAATACTAAACAAAATAGAGTGCTCCAATTTTAGATTTGGATGCATTGCAAGCAGTCACAAAAATATAGTTAAACAAATATTGTGTAGCACTACAACCACTTGGGGACCCATAGAGGGCATGTAAGTCAAGACAAAATTCAAACTTTGCTTAAAGATGGGTCACATTAAATTTATGATCTTCACTGGCAGGAAACAGTCTAGATACTTACTCTATTTTTGGATTACCTGACATTGTCTGGTGCTGAAACGCTCAATAAATAGAGCACACTCAGCTGCTAATCCAAAACTAGAGTGCTGGCCAGCATGCACTCAATAATTAGAGCGGATTGGGCCAAGCATGCCAACATGTTCTATCACTTTCAGAAATTTGCAATTCCACACATTTTCAATATGAATCTGGATTTTTTTTCAGACTTGCACAGTAAAAACATGATCGCTGATCATTTTTGTATCCTGTATGGCTTCCTTGTTTTCAGATATTTTGCTACAATTTATTGCAAGGAATTTGTGCTTAAGTGTTCATATAGGTACTCTAATTTTAGATCACTTACATGCATGTCAATGGCCAGCATCTGACGTCATCTGACATCATCTGACGTCACTGGCCCTATTTTTGGAGTGCTCCAGTTTTTTTTTACATTTCCCTACTGTCTCCAACTGAAGTTGTTTACACTTTCACACAATGATGTAGAAGATAATTCAAGCAGATACAAATACTCAAAACACAAAATAAATCTGGAAGACATATCCAGAGAAGATTTACTAGAAATGTGTTTAAGCTGGAGCCCAATGCCAGACAGGTCAGATGGTTGGAAAGAAGCTGAAGCAAAAACAAAACAAACCCTGGTAATCTGACCTTACACCTCAACAAATCAAGCAAGGTCTGAAGCAGGTCAAGGTGAGGTCAAGGCGTAGAAAACAATGACGGGAAACAACAATAACTTTATTTAATTAAAAAGCGACAATGACTATCGTCATCATAAATAAACATTACAGCGGAAAATAATTAAACGTACAGCGGAAACCCATCCTAATGTAGGCGTTCAAATGTTCCGTCAATCCTGAACAACCAATACGAACCTTATAAGATGTAACAAACAATTCTTAAAAATGCGATTGAATCGTTAAGCAACCACAACGGCACACATGTTAAATTGGCACACACCAAAAATACACGAGCCGTCAGAGACAAAATCACACATTGAAAATTGACGAGATGCGCCAACGTTGGCGGCGTTGTTTTTAAAATAGAGAAGGTCTTATTTCACTTTTTGTACTCATCATTTTCATGTGGAGCTCAGAAATCAGTATACATTTTAAGAAGTTTTCTCTGGGTAATTCTTAAAGTAACCATTTACTAGTTGAGAGTGCTTAAACATATTTTGTTTGAGCAATTTTCAAAGTGTTCTACTAACATAACATTTTTTTCCGCATATATATTATTATCATTCACATCAATTTACTGAACAGCCTCTTTCATACAATCTAAGCTAAAAAATACTGATATTTAGCCTTAAATATGGATAAATAAAGCATGAAATTTACACTATGCCTCGAATTTAAGGTCAAAGTGTCAAGAACTGGAACATGAGAAACAAGTAATTGTCCATCTCTTCGAGTTCAAACTGCTTGTTCCAAAACATGGCGGAGGGGGGATACTCTGTTGGTGACCCTGTTTGGTGCGTATTTTACAGTGTCGAAAGTCGCAAGCCAACCGTGATCTCGATTCCCTGATGTACAAGGTGTTGATGTATTCATAAATTATTTTTTTTTAAGCGTGTACCATAATTCTGACTATTTTTGTACTTGAGACAAATGTGGCGTGTCAGTTTCATTATAAATATCATAAGTATCTAATGCTATTTTATGTGTTAGGGTGTTTTTCATTATGTTTTGCTTGTAAAAATAATAAATAGGATGTTCCATTGTAAACTGAATATGTCTGCAATCATACCCTTGAGATACTTTGGGCAAACAGTCTATGCATGCATTAATATCTGAGCATGGTAGGGTAAAAGTCCAATCTTTGGACATGTCCTAACCTCAGACTTCATGCTATCACAGTGTAGACAATACTGATGCATGGTGCTTTAGTGCATCTGTATTGTTTACATTCTGAATGGTGCTTTAGTGCATCTGTATTGTTTACATTCTGATAGCACAAAAAGTCTGAGGTTAGGACGTGTCCAGGGTTATGGCAGTTTACCCTACCTCATTGACTCATCTCACCTTTTATCTCACCTCATTGACATGAATGATAATTTTAGCTGTCAACTTGCTATGTAACTGGATGCTCTACTGCAAGAAATATTTGCTCAATAACACACTTTCATATATGATGTCTGGGATCACATCCTACATTATAATTGATGGTTCATGCAAATAGGGTGTGCTAGATGATTCTTGCATTGCCAATAGGTAGGCAGGTAAGGTAAACAATCATGACAGACATTCAAAACACTAGAATTTTCATGCTATTGGCGTTTTAGATGATGCTGACCCACAAAAGGACAAAAGCATGAAAAGTCTGGTGCTTTGACATCAGCGGTTTAGTCATTTACCCTACATAGGTACCTTGTTTGTTGTTCTTCCTGCTTAGTTTAGCTCATTCTTCAGTAAATTGCATTGGAAATAAAGACCTTTAAAAATACACCCCTCAGACCTTTCAAAATACTTCAAAGTTGTTATATAAGTTGTTTGAAAAAGTTGAAAAATCACTCAAACCATCATTGCATGGGATTTTCATTGGGCACGAGAATGACTTGTCTGGAAGCAGGAAGCTGATTTGTCCGGTGACAAAGGTCCTAGATTCAAGTCCTCCCACTCCCTAGTCACAGCCAATGTGTGCATTAGACTGTTGCAAAGTGGACAAAGTTACTCACCCAAAGTTCTACCACTAGGATTCTTGATCCATTGCTCTTCCTGATTTCAAAACAGTTTTTGTTTCTGCTCTAGCATCATTCAAAATAAAAACCCTTATTTTTTGGCATTGGAAACCGAATGCCCTTCCCAGTTCCCTCTGTTGTACTCTGTTATCCGAGTAGCCCCCAAAAACGCGCCGAGTTTCGAGGCTTACCAATTTGTTTTGGTAATAGATATGAAGTTGACACTTGGTATGCATACAAAACAATTAATTATGTGTTAAGCAAAAATAGTTTCATATCAATCGGATATTTTGTTTCGATGTTATAAGACATTATCTTGTCACTGACACTAGCTGCGCCAGTATCGGACAGTGGAAGTCGCGTTTGTTGGCGGTGGTCCGGGCTGAAGGTGGTCCTATCGTTCACGCGTGGAAATACAAAAAAGAAGTCAAAACCCCGTTTTTTAGTGGGTTAGATAATGTCTTATAACATCGAAACAAAATATCCGATTTATATGAAACTTGTTTTGCTTAACCCGCGAGTTACTGGGGTATATTTCATAACGCGACTTACTGGGGGGGGGGGGGGGGGGGGGCTGGACCGAATGTAAAAAATGTATGAATGTATCTCCAGAACTACTGGACCGAATTTAAAAATTCAAACGGCATTCGATAGCGCTGGGAAATTTATCGAGGGAAACATAATATTGTTGACCTCGGGGTCACCGATGACGTCACAGGTCAGGTCAAGTACAAAATGTTTGACCGTGTCAAAAGGTCTATGGATGGAATTGTCGCGCAAAATTGCGATATTAAACGCATAAGCCGTTGATAAATCGGTATGATTCGTGTGTCTGACACTTCTAAGTACCTTTCTAAGCTGTTTATGACCTTGGGTCAGGTCAAGGTCATCCGAGGTCACGAGGTCAAACTGCAGATTACGGTCATTAGGCGTTGTAACACATGGTTATGGGTTTGTTTTTCGTCTAGAACGCGAAAAATGACCTTAGAACATTGTTTGTTCCATATAAATAGAAGTAAAAAGCAAAAATGGAAATGCGTTTTTGTCAGTAATGCTGTGAGAAGTGGTCGATTTTTGTCATTTAAAGGTCATAACTCGGTCATTTTTTAAAGATATCGACTTTAAATTTGGTACACATATTCACCGCATACGTCTCGATCACATATATTCCGGTTTTTGGATAATTCTGTTTTTTTCTTGAAAATTTTGTAAAAACAAAAAAAAAATGTCTTTGGATTTCTCAAAATTTGATCAAAGTTTGATAAGTTTGATAGCCCGGTCTATTTTCAGTAATTTGATTTATCACAATTTAGTTTATCTCAAGTATCATACCTTTGACAGCGTTTTCCGCAAATCATTATTTTGCAACAAAAACTGAAGAACATGACGTCACTCTGACGTCATTCCCGGTTAACCTATCATAGCCTTATATTTTTAATTTTGCCAACATGTGTATAATTGATGTGAGAGAAGTTACTGCAAGTTTGGTGACGATACGGGTGTTTGTTTAGGAGTTATTGCAAAATAACGGGAGGGGGGGGGGGCAAAGAATAGCCCCCCCCCCCCCCCCCCCCAGTAACTCGCGGGTTAAAGCAGAATCAATTGTTTTGTATGCATACCAAGTGCCAACTTCATATCTATTACCAAAACAAATTGGTAAGCCTCGAAACTTGGCGCGTTTTTTGGGGGGCTACCCAGATAACAATACAACAGAGGGAAGGGCACTCAGTTTCCAATGCCCCCAAAACATAAGGGTTTTGATTTTTAACGATGCTAGAGCAGAAACAAAAACTGTTTTGAAATCAGGAAGAGCAATGGATCAAGAATCCAAGTGGTAGAACTTTGGGTGAAGTAACTTCGTCCCTTTTGAAACAGTCTAGTGTGCATGCATTGTGTCCAAATAGGTACCTTATTAAACAGATGAGCAGGATGTTTGGCTTTATTATTCAATCATCTGAGTATTCTGTAGTATGCATAATGCATATTAGTGTGTAAATATTATGGGTATAACTATGCTCCAAGAGGCAATGCTTACCACATGAAGTTAAATTTGAAAATAGTGTATTATATTCCTATATTCCTTTGTAAAAATGCTACACTCATCCATTATGACTATTATGTTATTAGGATTATGCAGACATGTTCTTCAAAAAAATATAATGCAGAAAAATCATAGTTGTATGTGCATTTTGAAGGTTCTGGTGTTTGTTTCTGGAATACTTTCCAGGCTATTAAAAAGTTTGTGGTCCTATTTACGAAAATACCCCTATAGACATCTTTGGTAATATTTTAGTATAAGTCCAACACCTGTTCCATGGATTTTGTTGTTGTATGTGCTGATTCCAAATCTGATACCCATTTGTGGTGCAAATGAGCCGTTCGGAGGAAACAATTGTAATAACATAATCGAATCTGGCCTAACCTTTACAGCCATTACGGTCGCAGTGACCCACGTTTAGAACGCTCCTCGCTACGCTACAGAACCTACCGGGGGGAGGGGGCTGCTGCCCCCCCCCCCCCCCCCAGACCCTGTCGTAGACAAACCCTAACCCTACGGAGTAAATATATTGCCTGATATATTTACGCAGCGCGTAAGCGGGATAGTCTTGCGATGTTATCCGACCAATCAGCAGCCTCTGACTATCAGCTGGCGATAGTTCACGACAGCATTGCGTCCGGTGAGGAGTGGCGGGAGATCTGTCGATAAATATTTAAACTAGGAACCGTAATAGTTCGTTTGCGCCAATCATTAGTATCATATTTGGAATTGGCACATCTAAAAGCTGCAGGGAAACCATTACTTATATCTGTAGCTGCTATTGGACCAACTCCGAAATAATACCACATCTTTTCAGCTTGTCTAAAGCGCATTATACTACTGTTAACATAGTCTAATTGTTTTACACCAAAATATTGTCATGAACTGCTGATGTTGGGGTTGTTCTTTCTGGAGGTGTTATGGTGACGCACACAGGTGTATTAACTGATGTGTCTGTTGTTACAGGGCCAAACTGAAGGGCTTCTCTCCATATTAACTGATGTGTCTGTTGTTACAGGGCCAAACTGAAGGGCTTCTCTCCATGGCCTGGAAAGGTGAGTTTGCTTCTAACACATGCTTTTGTTTAAAGTTTGACACCTCAAATGTTCTCAGTTGTGCCATTGTTAGTTATTCTTGCCATTCAGGTGTGTTGTACTTCTATTAAGAAATCTGATTTAAGGGTGTTGATTACAAACAAAAAGGAATCAATTTTGTTTCCATATTTCTTCTGAATGCATGTCAGCACTGTGGTAACACTAAGTTAGAAGAGGTGAAACTTGTCAAACATCCTAGCTCCTGCCCGACACCAATGCTGTAGGACACCCAACTGAAGCATAAGCTGAGATTATCACCTACCTAGCTTATTTGGTGATCAGACATGGATCTGTGTACTTTTACACAATTGAGGAAATGTGTATTTTTTCTTTCCAGTGGGAGGTCATGTCTTGCGATGTTATCCGACCAATCATGTTATCCGACCATGATGTTGAGGTCATGCATCTTGGTCATGCATCTATATAGTGTGGAAAGTAATTTGGTTTCTACCATCCTTCCTTTCAAATAGCTAGGTATTGCTATTGGCACCATAGCTGCTGCTGCACACCAGTAGTGTTGGCATGGTGGTCTTCCTGCGCCAATGTCTATCATTAACTGGCGGGTCAGACAGCCATCAGCAGCCTTTCTTTGGTGGGTCATATGAACAAAACTGCAGCTTACTGCTGGCAGGAGTGTTGCAGAGGTGGAGTGTGTTACGTCTTTGGATGAGCGTTGGGTATGAACTTGGAGATCAATGAGCCTGAATTGAAACCTGGGGCTGGGTGACAAGCCTGAGATGGTAGACTAGCTATTATTGCAAAGCCCACTCTGTATTTGGCCATGACAGCCCTAGGTTAGCTTTGTGACCACCATATTGCTAATAATTGCACTTATTTGACTTCTTTATTTTCAGATTGCTATTGCACCAGATCACTTAAAAACACCATCTAAAAAGAAAGGATTTTGTGTATATTTCTTTGGAACCGAGAACTAGTAAGTATGTTTGTGTTATGTCTGATTGTGGTAATATTTGTTATTGTATGATTGATGGTTTTCCTTTCTTCATGATACTATTCTTCATGATACTTGCATCAGAATACTAACTTGTTTTGAGTGTTTTAGGACCTTTGTTATGTGACGTTTGCTTCACAGGTTCTAACAGATTCTAACAGATTCACAGGTTCTAACAGACTAAACAGATCGCATTGCTCACAGGTTCACCTGTTTTCCTGAGAAAACTTCGCTGTCACCTATTGCCAGATGTTTCAACTATTTTCATTGTAACATGTTGCCGTGAATCAGACGCTGATAGCCAATCCAGGGCTGAACAGTGACCTTTTTCTACTGTTTCAGTGCATTCATCGAGACACAATTTATCAAACCATTCATCCTACATCGAGAGAAACTCACCAAAGCTAACAAGTCAAATCAGTTCAAGGAGGCATTGTCTGTGATTGATGAGTACCTCAGGAAGAGAGAACTTGGCATTGTAAGTGGTAACCGTGTGTGCTGTGCATGTAACTCTTAATCTTTTAACATCCCAGCTGAAAATCACGCATCTGTTTTGCGATCACCCTGACCGTGCTACGCTGTGAATCCCGTCGCATTTTTGCATCTTCATCTTCAGCTACGCGATTCCGATGTTACGCTAGATCGCATTGCTGCATTTGCATTTGTATCAAGCTCAAAACGATGAACGTTGCCAGCGCTGGGCGCCATGTGACCTTCGTTGTCGGAGCGCCCTTAAACCCCAATCATCATCAACGTTGCCAGCGCCACTGTTTTCTCGGACGCATCGCACTGCCCATCGGTTTGTCGCATCATAGATTCATTTAGCTAACAACCTCTACGGCCCATTTCAGGAGGATGATGATACCCCGGAGGGGAACGGCGAGGAGGTGTCGGCCGACGCGCCGAAACCCGAGGGGAAGCCGGACGACGAGCCCGCGTCGGATGAGAGGAAACCCGGCAAGGCCAGCAAACCGGCCGGCAAACAGGCCGGCAAACAGGC
>JAXIVJ010019483.1:0-19268 GCA_036785665.1 Chirona hameri | reverse complement strand
TTACGCAGTTTAGCACTAAAGAATGTGCACGTCCGCTGCGAGTGACTTACAGGGTGGCGCCGATTCCGCGCTGCCTGACGGAACCGTCAGTGACTATCCACAGCTGATCGGATGGGCGAGGCAGGGCAACAGACCTGTGCTTCTGGAGAGCACACTGGGCAGCCGCGAACACAGTTCTCAGGTCATCAGACCAATCGATGTGTTCCGACGAGTCCCGTCCTGCACAGACAGCGTCTAGCGGGGACAGGAGATTGGCAACACCTAGAACCACGCGACTGAGAGCCTTATACGCACCGATGGAGCTGCGCATACCTTTTACCGTCTTGGGTAGTTCACACGTTGATAGGGTGGAGATGCGGTGGGGACTGGCAGATAGATGTCCTTCAGACCATACCCAGCTCAGCACGGTAGTGGATCGGGGCAGACCACTGTTTTAGATGCTGAGAGACGGAGGTCACAGGCATGGAGTGCCTCGAGTACGAGCCGCCAGTTTTCAAGGACTTCGGCAGGAGTAGATCCGCCACGGAATAGGTCATCGGCCAGTTTAACCACTCGTCCCTCTTGGATCAGATCGCCGAGAACTCGGCACATCAGTTCCTCAAGTGCAGACTCCGAACCTAGGATGGCCATATCACAGCGGGTATATACACGGGTTCCCTTGTATGGTGTCCCCGAGACGCCGCAGTACTCCATCGAGGAGCACGACAAGGGTAATAGGCTGGTAATAGGCTTCTGTCGTCACGAGATAACGCCAGCTGCCGATAGTGCGGAGAGTCGATTCTACGTCGGGTAAGAGTGAAGGTTGGGGCTTACAGTACTGACCGACAGATGTGAAGTCAGTGACGAGACGAGTTCCTCCATTAGGTTTGTATATCAGAAATGAGGGATTGACGTGTTCCACCGTAATACCGAGGTCTTCTGGCTTTGCGAAAACACCCAGCGTTTCGAGCTCGTCAAATTTCGCCTGCAGTTCGCTCAGACGGCTGCGTTCATACTGTGTAACCCGACCTGGGCGCCGTGGGGGCTCGACGGAGCCGATATTTACAACACCTTGGATGGGACCCTTTGCAACGTTGGCGAGTTCTCGGCTAGCCCAAGGGTCACAACGTTCCTGTCAACTATCAGTCAGTATCGTGTTTCCGTACTCTACCTGGCAGGGTCTAGCAACATCTCCTCAGACTTCGCCAGTCGCAATGCCCCCGAGTGTGATGAGCCAAGGTGCCAAGTCTGTTCGTTCATTTCCTCACTGGAGGAGGCTCTTGTTCACCAGGTCACCGCTCAGGACCTACTGAATGGTCTGCCCGCATGCCGTTCACTAGCCGCAGTACTTGGCATGACACCCAGCACGAGTGTTCTGATCTTCGCCGCACCAAAGCGCACCCTGCTCAGGGTACCCGGCCGTCCAAAAACAGACCAAAATTCGGGATGTAAAACGTTACCTACAGGTGGCTTCCATCACCAGGGAGGGCCTGCTTGTAGTTAAACGTCCTGAGCCGTTCGCGCCTTCCGTGAGTGCATCATTGTTCCAAGGTCGGCCGTTTCCGGTCTTCTCACCGCCATACACTTGAAGTTGGCTCACCCAACCCAGTACCAGCTGAAACAGGTCTTTTCACGCTACTTCTATGCACTGGATTTAGATAGCCACTTGGGTTCGCTGTACGACTCGTGTCACACCCGCGCATCGCTTCGCAAACTACCACCCCCACTTGTTGAATCAAGCAGCTCTATTCCATCGGTCGTAGGTTCTAGTACTCCGCAGACGTGATGCATTATTATCGCCAGAAAATGTTGTTGCTGCGTGAAACTGTCACTGGTTTCACTATGACCTGTCTCATCTAGGACGAGACTCCTGAGTCACTGGAATCGGCCCTAATCCAACTCAGTTTGCACATGAAGTCATCTGATGGTCCCATTGTGACCATCCGCGTTGACCCAGCCCCCGGCTTTGTCCGCCTACGATCCAGGGAGTCGCTTCGTCAAGTCGGCATCTGGAAATTGGGCGTATTCAAAATCCCAACAAAAATCCCGTTGCTGAACACGCCATCGGCGAGCTCAGAGACGAGCTCAAAAGGGCGAATCCTGAATGGATTCGCCCTTTTGCCCCATTTCCACAGCAACTCTGGCAATCGTGACCTCCCGCCTCAACTCCCGTATCCGCAAAAGCGGTATGTCGGCTCGCAGAATGTATTTCTCTTGTGACCAATCCACCCACACTGCGTTCCATATCGCCGATCAGCCGCTGATAGCCGACCAGCACGCCTCTAGATTGGATAACCATCGGTGTGTGACTATGCATCTAAGTCACGCTTCAGGCGTCCGCTCTTGCCAGCTACTGTGCGTGTTGGCGACCTGGTGTACTTAGCCCAAGATAGGGGCAAAGCCCGCCCGAGAGATCGTTACATGGTGTCCTCCGTGTCCGATGATTGGTGCTTGGTCCGCAAATTTACTGGCTCACAGTTGCGTTCCAGATCCTACTAGTTCCGCCTTACCGAATGTTACCGCGTCTCCAGTGAGGTACAGGGGTGGAGAATTAGGGGTTTTGGGGGTGCTCAAGCACCCCCTGAGCTAAAAAGTGCACCCCCTCACTGTAAAAGCACCCCCTCAAATAAACAGGTCAGTTTAACTAACGGCTGTTGAGTCTTACTTCGGCGAAGTAAGACTGAGTGGTGTAAAAGTGTGTGTATGTGTGTCAGTCCGTGTGTAAATAGGCGGTTTTGCACGGTCAGGTAGGGTCAGGTCAGTTCACACGGTCAGTCTTACCGTCCCTCAGCATGTTTGTGTGGGCGGTCGCCCGGCCTGGGGCGCGGATTGCCCGACCCGGCACCGTAGCCGGCGCTTAAGAATCGCCGTTTTGCTGATAGTGCAATTCGCGCCCCGGGCCGGTAGACAGGAGCAGACCTCCCGCACCTCCGCGCATAAATCCTGGCGTCACACCTCCACTGGCAGATCCAGCCTCCCAATATGGGGGGGGGGGGGGGCTAATTTCACTGGGGGCCTTCCGGGCCCCAGGGGCCTCCATATGACCTAAAAGGTGCCCCCCCCATTTTTCCCTTTGCGGACTTGGGTTATTTTTGTTCGCTATGCTATTATTACGTGTAATGACCTAGGTGACCTAGGACGTGTCAATTAAGTGCAAACATAAAATTGATAAAATTGATAAAAAAAAATGAAATTTGACCTACACGGCAATGTTATATATCTTTGAACTTGTCTTGAAGATAGGAATGAATTTAAATGTTGCCATTGACAATCAGGCGTTATTTAAGCACAATCGAATTCCTCGCCTCCAAATATATACAATTTTGCCATTTTATATGCTATTTTAGATATAAATTAGTTATTCGCTAATACCTTTTGACTGAATAAAGTTAGAAGGGCACGGTAAACGTCATTTTGTTGGTATCATCAAGACACGTTGATAGATGTGCAGCATGACTTCTGTATGACATTTGATGACCTTGACCTAAGGTCAAGATCACGGCGCAGTCACCTTTCCAAATTTGACCTACACGGCAATGTTATATATCTTTGAACTTGTCTTGAAGATAGGAATGAATTTAAATGTTGCCATTGACAATCAGGCGTTATTTAAGCACAATCGAATTCCTCGCAACAAGACAAGTTGTAAGATATATAACATCGCCAGAAATGCGGCCACAATTGGAAACCTAACCTTGAACCTTGACATTGACCTTAGGTAAAGGTCGCCAAATGTTAGAAAGAGGTCATACTGCATATCATTCGACGCGTCTTAACGAAAATAACAAAATGGTGTCCATTTTACCTTTTTATCTTTATTCAGTCAAAAGTTATTGGAGAATACATAATATCTTTCACAAAATAACACAAGAAATTACCAAATTTAGCATATTTGAAGACAAATAACCATAATTTTTCTGCTTTAACGACACTTCTTTACAATTAACAATAATACAGTCAAAATAGGAAATACATTTGGCTTTGGTATTAAAAAAAAATAAAAAAAAAATAAAAAAAATACTAACTTTGAAATTCAAGGTCAAGGTCATAAAATGTCAGACAGAGGTCATGCTGCAGAGCATTCAATTCGTCTTGATGAGCACAGCAAAATGACGTCTATCGTACCAATCTAGTTTTATTCAGTCAAAAGTTATTAGCGAATAACATATTTTTTATATATAAAATAGCAAGTAAAATGAAAAAAAATTGTGATATTTGGAAGCAAATATTCCTCAATTTCATTTTGTTTTCTCTCACTTAATCACGTCCTTACACGTAAGAATAGCATAGCCAAAAAAAAATAGAAACACGTTTGAGAAAAGGTATCCAAAAAGTTGTACAATTTCGAAAACTTACTAAATTGTGAAATTTTCGAAAATAAAAAAATAAACATCCCCATGTTATAAAACAGCTCATTGCCATTATAATGACATAATACATCTATATTGCTTCATAAATTCCCCGCCATATGGGCCGACAAATATTGACCTGCACCGTGACCTTATACAAATGTCCGAGGCGATATCTCCTGAACCACTGCTTGCATTGCAATACAACTTTGACAACTCACTTAAGCACCCCAGGCTACCCCATATACCAATTTTGGCCATCATCGGTGACATGACGGTGTCATTTTGCACTTTGTTTTTGTCGATTTGTCGTGGAATACAACAGCTACAAAAAGAAGACCATTATGTTTTTTTTACTGAACCTAATTACCCTACTTAATACTAGTAGACGTATTCCACACAACATAGGCACCTATGTAAGGCAATTCATTCCCGCGCTCCTCTGCCACCCAGCAGGCAGCAGGAGACCAAAGGCTGCGACGCTGTGTGTACAATTATAACTTACGTTGGTTGTGAATCACTCCAACCCTACTGTTTTCGCTAACCCTACTGTTACCAAAATGCTACCAAATAGAGCAAACACGAACGAGGCAAAAACAACATTTCTTTCTTTCGCAACAAGTTATTTTTTCGCAGGCAGTACCCATTTTCATCGCCAGTTTCAGCGTTTTTTTTTGGGGGGGATAATTTCTATTGCCGCCCCTGTCGAGCTGGGGGGGGGGGGCTTTTGCCCCTGCCGCCCCCCCCCCCCCCCCGCCCCTGGATCCGCCAGTGCACACCTCTCGCTGCGGCATGTCCGCCCGTCGCCGCTGTGATATCCGAAACCGCGCCGCGCAGCTGCCAGGACTGCTGCCGACCGGACCGTGGCTTTTTCTGCGTTGCGTTGCTTGTATGTGGTTGTTCGAAATATCGAGATACATTGAATAAATAAATGAAAAAAGGAAGACAAAAGTTCACACGGTCAGGTCAACATTGACGACTTCGTCATTTCGGTGCCGATATTATGTGACTTGAAGGTTTACATGTTCGCACCGTGACTTTTTGTTCTCTTCCCATCGTTTACAAGTTAACATACATTACGATTCTTGATGTGACTCGAAGCGGTTGGGGGGGGGGGGGGGGCAGCCGCAGTGCAAGCAAAACTCGCTTCCAGCGACCATGAAATGAAACTCCATATTGGGTTTTCGATGCATCTTGTCACTGATGTTTGGATCTATTTTCGTACCGCTTGCTTCCTTTTATTTTACGGTCCGTCGCGTTTAAGCGGCCATAACGGCCGCCACCTCTCTTCGTCCTCTCGCTACAACTTGGATTTGAGAGCCGCCGGTGAAAAGCACCCCCTGGCATTTTGACAATTCTCCACCTCTGGTGAGGTACCTGAACCCTCAGACCATTGTATGGACACCGCCTATATAGCCAATCATCTGATGAGGACTATGTCCCAGCCGAAATAAGGTCACCTCTCCCAGAACCTGAAACTTCTGGTGTCAGTAGTCGATGCTCTGGCACACCCTCTCCATGGCCCACAGCCGACCCTGCTCCGCCTCCGGCTCCCGTTACCCCCATGATACAAAACCCGCACCACTGACCACGCCGCGCAGTGCGTCCTCCCAAACGCTTTCAAGACTGTGTCGTCTACTAACCCGCGACACATCTGCGTTCAGTCAAGTTCCTCATCTGTGTCAGTGATTATTGTTGCCTATATGACGTGTAATGTTTATGCAGGCAGATATGTACTTACAACTGAGTGTGTCTTCATCTAGGCCGCGATAAAGCCATGGTCTCATTCTGTATCTCTCATGGTCTCTGGTGTACTTGGTAGGCTACTATGTCTCGTTCTCGTTTCAAGCCTGTGCTGAGACGTTCTTCAGTTTTGTAAAAGTTGTATCGTTTTGGTTTTAAGGGAAAGAAGGATCCCGCCAGTGCCGCCTAATGGCGTTCCTGCGCGGAGGTGGTTAGTGCGGTCGTCATGGTTACCTCGAGGACTCTGGTCTGAGGCTAACCGTGCTGGAATTGACATGCTATTGTGAATCTTGTTGTGGCTTGAGTTATAATCTATCATGTCCGATTATCACCGAGTGATGCCTTCCCATACTGGCGCTGAACAAAAATTGCACCTGGAACTTCAAGAATGGCCTATGATAACATGTTCCAGAAGGAATTGGGCTGATATAATTCGTATCTTCAGAATAGGAAGCAGTTGATTATATCCCCATTGACTTATAATGGGGAGATCACGAAATTAACCCGACCTTAGGGCACCGATATAAAAATATCCGAGATAAAAGTATTATAGGTACTGTTGGTCTTATGAAATCCTGTAAGTACAAAATCGATCGGCCAAAAACTGTGTCTGTGGTGCGACCGGAAACATTTTTGGAGGTGGGGTCACGTGACCTGGTCTGGTGACCTAACCTGAGATGACCCGAGGATTTTGTTAAAAACAAAAAATGTGCGCAATTGATGGCTGAACAGCTGTACCAAAAAAGTCGGCTTAAAAAAGGGTTAAGACTTTTGAGATATGTTAAATGTTACATGGAAGTATTTTACAAAGCTGATGATTTATCAGTATAGCTGAATAAGCTTCACTGTGTTCTATTGTCAGTGACAGAGAAAACAGGGCTGAAGGCATTAACGGCCAAATGTTTTTTTTGTATGTGAATCCCTTACAATGTTGTTACATTTTTAAGGATTAGTGGTAGGGGATCACGGAACAAACTTTTGCATCATATCATTTATTAACCGAACACAATGACAAACTTCCACACAATGCAGTGTGGAAATTTGAATTATTATGATTATTATTACGTATATGCGGACACCATATATGTATTTACACATGGTAATTAGATCATAAAACCAGTACGGTAGCTGGGCAGTAAACATAAATCAACCGAATGACGACGTTGCGAAGGGGAAGTCTTGAAAGCTGATTGTAGCATGTGCAGCATACCGACTCATGAGCTCTCTTTCAACACTCCTAAGTAAGGAGATTACCTTTAGTGAGGAAGGCTCCGACAGCCAACGTTCTGACAGCGGCATCCGTTCAATTGAGTTTACTGAAACAATACACCGTGCAATAACGTGATTTAAGTAGCTTAACAATTGTTGAGACAATACAGCAGTCATTTCATGACAGTGATACAATACATCTTTGGCTCGTCTTTCTTTCGCTGCCCGCTTAGGTTCAGCCTGAAATCGCCTCTGATTCCTCTAATGACCTGGACATTATTCTGAGCACCATATTAGAAGACATCCATATTCATTTTGGGAATGGCGTCCGAGTTACACCTGGCGACTCCGTTGGGGCCGACGGAGGACTCGACGAAGGCCAGCGGCTGCACCTCGCTGAAGTCGCCTCTGAACTCGGCTCCGAGCGTGTCGCACATCATCCTGGCCCAGCTGCTCTTCCTGATCTCGGCCAGCTGCGCAGCGCTGAAGCTGTGCTCGAAGCCGCCGTTGTCGTAGAAGAAGCGGTCGCCGTAGCGCATGTCGAAGAACTGCTGTCTGATCAGGCACTGGAAGGTGGGGCCGACCTGGGCGCCTTGAGCGTGCCGCTCGCTCAGGCCGCCGATGAAGAGGTCCACGTCGCGCGGGTCGGCGTACACGGCGCTCAGCCGGCCGATGTCGCGCTGCTCCACAAACGGGGCCAGGTCATCCCAGCGCGTGACGGTGACGTCACTGCAGGCCCGTAGCACTGTCGTGTATGTCGGGATGCCGTGGTCACGGCCACGCTGGATGTTGAGCGCGATCAGGTCCAGACCGAACAGGAAGTTGGACGTGAACAGCTGCTCGTGCACGCTGCTGATGACGTTCGTGTCGAACATCTCCGGCCGGCTCGCGACCAGCGTTCGCGCGTGCTCTACCAAGGCCTCCGACACCACGGTCGGGTCGAAGAAGGTCCTGGTGAGGTTGACGGAGCGCGTGACGGCGCCCTGCGCGTTAATCAGGTGGTACATGTCGCGCAGCAGTGAGTGGCCGAACCGGAACGCAGCCGTGGCGAACTCGTTCGACGCCGACGCGTCCACGGCCGAGTCGTACAGGTTAGAGAACCCATTGGCGAGCGGCAGCAGTTTGTGGTCGCGGGCGTAGTCGAAACCGACCACGATCGGTAACCACTCGTTGTAGACGATGTGCTGCCACTCGGCGATGACGACGCGGCGCGACTCTTGAAAGAGCTGCTCGTCGTCCCAGGAACCGTGCCAGTAACGCAGGGCCGCCGCCACCCGGTTGTGCTCCCGCGTAAACACCGTGTGCATCACCGTCAGGGCGCTCTGCTCGTTGACTCGCGAATCTCCACCTCTGAAGCAGATGCTGGCGCTGACCACACAGGAGTCTCTGTGCTCCTCCGGAGGCGGTGGCGGGTGGGTCTGCCCCTGGCTGCCGCGCTGACCGATGTCGGAGAGAGTCGTCGGCCTGGGGACGGCCGGCGTGCTGGCCAGCGGCAGCAGGTTATCTCGGCTGACGATCAGCAGCCCGTCCTGGAAGGTCCGCAGTCGGTTGGTCCCCTCCTCCTGACTGCCGTACAGCATCGAGGCGTCCAGATAGGCGGTGAGCTCGTTGATGGGCGTGGCCGGTCGGGCGATGCAGTCCGGCTCCGGCGCCGGCAGTGAGCGTACCATGCTCATACAGCGCTGGCCGAACCGGCTGTAGAACGGGTCGTTAGCAGGGATCTCGATCGGGATGCACTGCGGGTGGAGCGGGGTGGATGGCAGCGTCTGGCCGTTGTTCTCACAGCACTGGATAGCGCCGCCATCCGGTAGCTGGAAGATGAGCGCGTGGTTGAGGTCGTGGTCGATAAACTGGCCCCACTGCATCACCGAGAGCGTGAAGCCGTTCAGTTCGCGGGAGATGGTCTCCACGACCCGCTCGCTGATGAGCCGCGCACTCGGCAGCAGCCAACCGGTGATGCTGTGGCTGCGGATGGCGAAGATGCTGTCCTCGTACGTGTTCTCCAGCACCCGTTTGAAGCTGGTGAGCGCGCGCCCTTGCCGCGGACGCACCAGGTTGTTGCACTCGCCGTTGGCGCTTCGGTACCTGCTGTCAGTGCATAAGATCGGCTCCTGGTTCTCACAGCTGGGGATCTGTACCGGCCGGGACGGCGAGATGGGGTATCCTTGCTTGGGGGAGCCGAACCGGTTCTCCAGCTGCACCATGTCGCCGCCACCCTGATCGTTGAGGGAGCTCAGCGTCAGCATGTGCTGCAGGCCGGTCAAACCGTGCGACTGGTGCGCCGAGTTGGAGCGGAAGTTCATGTTGAAGATGCCGTTGGTGGAGCTGCGGTGGGAGGCGCTGAGCCGTGTGCCCAGCTTGGTCTGCTGCTGCACGGCACGCTCCGCAAAGGCAATGGCCGCCTCGTGGTCCCTCCCGGTCACCGTCCCGAAGGACTGGCTGAAGATGCGGTCGGTACCGAGCGGCCTCATAGAGCGGCGCCGGCGGCCGATGGTGGGCGTCTGCGGGGCGGAGGAGCCGCGATCGCTGCATATGACGCCCTGCGAGCCGTCCTGCAGCTGACACGTCATGCCGGAGAACGACTGCGGGTCGGCCAGCGCGGCCGGGCACAGCACCAGCGGCCGGCAGTCGCGCGGCCGCCGCGTGGTGGTGGTGGGCCCCACCGCCGGACAGCAGTAGCCAAACAGGAAGGCGTATCCGTCCACACGGCACGAGCGGACCGGCCACACTTCAATCGCCCAGTTACACTTCCAGGTGGGCCGGCAGTCACAGCTGGCGTCCTGGGCCAGCGCAGCGCCGCAAGACAGGGTCGCCAGTAACAGGAACTGGAACACGACAGGGACGGTGATGTTAGGTCGCAGCGTCGCTAGTAACAGGAGCTGGAACACGACAGGGACAGTGATGTTAGGTCGCAGCATTGCTAGTAACAGGAGCTGGAACACGACAGGGACGGTGATGTTAGGTCGCAGCATTGCTAGTAACAGGAGCTGGAACACGACAAGGACGGTGATGTTAGGTCGCAGCATTGCTAGTAACAGGAGCTGGAACACGACAGGGACAGTGATGTTAGGTCGCAGCATTGCTAGTAACAGGAGCTGGAACACGGCAGGGACGGTGATGTTAGGTCGCAGCATTGCTAGTAACAGGAGCTGGAACACGACAGGGACGGTGATGTTAGATCGGAGCGTCGCTAGTAACAGGAGCTGGAACACGACAGGGACGGTGATGTTAGGTCGCAGCATTGCTAGTAACAGGAGCTGGAACACGACAGGGACAGTGATGTTAGGTCGGAGCGTCACTAGTAACAGGAGCTGGAACACGACAGGGACGGTGATGTTAGGTCGCAGGTGGCATGAATGCGACACGCTTATGACGTACTCAAAGCATTTCGTCACTGATCGCTCATTTATCATTTACACAGGAGAAAATAATCCAACTCTCGCCCGAGACTCAGCGATTCCACGACTTCGATGAATGCACGTCGAAGCGTAACCATAACGATGAAGTCAACAATTATAGGGATTGATTCAAACCTTTTCTACGTATTAACCCGCGCACTGCAGGGGGAGGGTTGAAAGGTTGGGGAGGGTAAAAACGGCGGCACGCAGCTCCGCCGGCTTTTGGCACACCTGTTAGGACATCAATTGCGCACACTCTGAGAAAAACAATATCCTCGGGTCATCTCAGGTCAGGTCACCAGACCAGGTCAAGTGACCCCACCTCCAAAAATGTTTGCAGTTGTGCCAAAGCCAGAGTTTTTCACCGATCAGTTTGAAACTTACAGGATGTCATGAGGTCATAAGTACTTACAATTTGTTCATCTCGGAATTTGTATATCGGTGACTTAAGGTCAGGTAAATTTCGTAACCTCACCATAATAAGTCAATGCGGAAATCTACAAATGCTTCCTATTTCAAGGATATACATGATATTAGTCCAATTACTTCTGGATCATGTTATTATAGGATATTCTTGATGATCCAAGTGTAATTTTGGTTCAGTGACCCCTATTAGGTCATTTGAGGTCATGCGAGGTCACCATCACTTTTTCTGTCAATAACTCCCGACATAATAAAGATAGAGAAGTAAAACAGACATCAATGTGTTCTCGTCGTCGAGATACGTCTTCCCATATGCAATATGCCCTACTTGGGTCACCACTTGACCTTGACCTGAGGTCAAATTGTAAAGGTTGACTTAACAAGGTCACCATGTATATCATTCGAAGCGCCTTGACAAGATAGACACAATGGGGTAATAAGTTGTCCGTTATCTTTATTAAGTAAAAAGTTAATAACAAAAAAACGATTTAGCAAAAAAAAAGCATTTTTTACTTTTTGACCTCTGGAGCCTCAAATATTGACCTGAGATCAAATCTGATGACACCATGGCGATTGAAAATTTCACTGGCTGGCGTTTGCTTTTTTTCTGTTTGTGTCTAACTAGCATCGTTTCTGAGATATATGGGAATTTCTGGAGCGTTGTCCGAAAACAGGAAAAACTGGAAAATTTGACCATTGATGACCTCTGGTGGCCTCAATTTTGACCTGACCTGAAAGAACACTGAAATACTTTCGATAGAACATGTATCAAGCTATCAAATGCTTTTTCCGGCTTTTCGCTACGTAGCGTAGTTTTCGAGATCTCAGGGGAGGGGGAATCAACCCCCCTGCAGTACGTGTTCGGCGCAAAGATGTATTATATGTATACAGGGATATATACAGGGATATATACACAGGGATACAGGGATGTGAATTATATGTATACAGGGATATGTATTATACCTTTGAGAGCACTCTGTGCGACAATAGTCTGAATCTAAGGCTTTGGATCATGGACAAATTTCCAGCCACCTCCGATCGCTACAAATGGTACTTTTAGACAATTGTATGCACCATATTTGCCAAACGTAGCCTCTGACCGGGACTGGGCGCCGGCCCGGGTCGACCAACTTCGAGGCTGTACACGATGTGCCGTCAGAGGCCACAGCTCGGCCACCTCTGGCCGGCTGGCCGGTCAGGGTCAGGTCATGACCGGCGGCGGCCGCGCTGTGGCCTCTGACGTCACAAAGTGTACAGCCTCGAAGTTGGCCGTGCCGGGCCGGCGGCTAGTCCCGGTCAGAGGCTACGTTTGGCAAATATGGTGCATACAATTGTCTAAAAGTACCATTTGTGTCTAAAAGTACCATTTGTGTCTAAAAGTACCATTTGTGTCTAAAAGTACTATTTGTGTCTAAAAGTACCATCGGAGGTGGGTGGAAATTTGTCACGATCTTGTTGAATAGCTGAGCTATTGGACAGAGCTAGGGTTTTCAACATGCGATGCACGGTTTGTCCGTGACTGGCCGAAAGCCCGCTCCGTAAGCCGGGTCGGCGGAGCGCAGTGCTCAGCTCGCGTGTCGCGAGGGGCGATTCTGCGTGTGAGGCGCGGGCGGGAGTGCGCCTTAGTGCCGACACCGGGAGCGCTTGGCTTTGATGCAGCCGTGCAACCAACAAAACCATCTAATGGCTTTATATTCTATGAGACCTTGTCGAGCAGAGCATGACGACTCGGTAGACATGCCATTGGTCTGCATTTTCGTCATACCATACGTGATAGCCCTGGCCAAACGAAAGAGGCGCGAATTCGGACAAAATATCTATTTTAAAAAAGGCCCCAGACAGATTTTTGAAAAATTTACATCGCTGAATTCTGCGTGAGCTGAGCTTTCCAATGGTGCATCTCCCGCAGTTTGAGCCCTCCGAACCCTTCTAACGAACCGTGAATGAGAGGCATCTAAAGCATACTCAAAAATGTCAAAGTGAGGTCAAATGTCAGGTCACGGTCAGGTCAAAGGTAAAAAAAGAAGGTGCTGGTGACGCGGCACTTGAGACGCGCCGAGAACCAGCCGCGTCTTTTTTTTCTTCTTTTTTTTGGGGGGGGGGGGGGGGGGGGGGGGTGGGAGGGAGTTGTTCTCGCCCACCCCGTAGTCCAGCCTATAGCTATATGCCGCCGCGGGTGGGGAGGAGAACCACTCCCCTCCGGGGCGGGGAACCGAATGACTTGCGCCAGTAGCCAGACTCGAACCAGGAACCCTTGGATTCCGAGTCTAACGGAATCCAAGGGTTCCGGGTTCGCGCCGTCCTCTACCAGGCGATCACCTGCAGGACGGCCTCGCTGCTGCAGCGGCGCACGGACGACGCGCCGCTTGCAGCGCCCCAGGTGGTGGTGCATGAACCTGAAGTGTCGCCGGCGCCGCCGCGTGACGCTGTTGAACGGGCGCCGGCGAGTGGCGCGCGGCAGAACGGCCACCAGGCGGCGTCACTGGACGAGATCAGCACGGACGTGGACGTGGACGTGGAGGCGTGCGATGACAGCGTGGTGGAACGGACAAGCGGCCGGGTGTACCAAGAGACGGACTTTTGATCGCGCTGCGGCCGCGGTGGTGGGCCGCGGGACGCACGTGAAGCGGGCGTCACCAGCAACTGTCGAGTCGATGAGTCGTGAGTCGATGAGTGAGATAAGTTGATGAGTCGTGAGTCCATGAGTGAGATGAGTCGATGGTCGCTGAGTCGATCAGTGATTTTCATATTATTGGTCTGATGCCGCACCTGTTGTGACCGGACCATTGTATCGCACCATTGTACACACAGTCCATGGAAGACCGTAAACGCGGGATGCGCCCAAGGGTCAGTGTTAGGACCATTACTAGCACTCATTTATATAAATGACCTAGACGGAGTCACAGATAATAACATATTCTTATTTGCTGACGACACATCATGGCGATTGAAAATTTCACTGGCTGGCGTTTGCTTTTTTGCTCTTCATGCTCTTCAAATCACATGACCGCCACAGAGCCACAGGAATCACTACAGAAAGATCTGGACAGAATTGCTCGTTTTGGTAGGAAGTGGATGATCCAGTTTAACTCTAACAAAACAATCCAACAAACATTTAGCAACAGAAAGGCTTTCCCACCTACACTACGATTCGTAGACATGGATGTACCAATAAACCACACCCACAAACATTTAGGCCTCACCATGTCCAGCGACTTGAAATTCAAAGCGCACATAGACACTATTATAAAACGAGCCAACTCATCTCTGAGTCAGGTCTACCCCATCGCCAAATATCTTGACAGAAATACATTGAACCAATTATACTGCATTGACATTCGACCACTATTTGACTACGGCGACTTTGTATATGATGGACATGTCACGATAACAGACCAACTCAAACTAGAACGCTTACAAACAAGGACTGCATGACTAGTGACAGGAGCCCTTTTTAGATCATCCAACGAAAGACTACTGGACAAACTAGGCTGGGAGAAACTGAAAACACGCAGAGAAATTCACAAACTTACATATTTCTACAAACTAATTGGCGAAAGAAGCAACACGTCTGACTATATCAAGGAACTTGTACCTGGCACAAGACAAGACAACACTAACGGACTCCTCAGAAACGAGCGTGACATTACGCGTCGGTGGTGCAGTGGTTAGCGTCGCTGAATACTGAGTGAGTGAAGCGGGTTCGATTCCGGCAGGCGCACGGACGTTTTCTAAAACGGGATATACAATATTACAATATAAATTAGATGGCTATAAGAATAAATGTGTATTATTAAAATAAATACCTAAATGGGACTGGTTAATGGGCATTTTACGTGTTGGCTGGCTATGTAAACTAGCTGGTATATAAATAAATGATTTATACAGACATGGTGTTATTAAAATAAATACCTAAATCAGACCGGTGAATGGACATCGAACGTATTGGCTAACTATATAAATTAGCTGGCTATATAAATAAATGCTATATAAATAAATGGCTATATAAATCAATCGTTTTATTAAAATAAATACCTAAATCGGAACGGTAAATGGGCATCGAACGTATTGGCTGGCTATATAAATTAGCTGGCTATATAAATAAATAGCTATATAAATAAATGGCCATATAAACTACTTTTTATAAAACGAGATATCAAATATTAAAATATAAATCAGCTGGCTATAAAAATAAATGTTTATTATGAAAATTAATTATTTAAATAAATACCTAAATCGGACCGGTTAATGGGCATTGCACGCATTGGCTGGCTATGTAAATTAGCTGGCTATATAAATAAATGTTATATAAATAAATGGCTATATAAATACATAGTCTTATTAATAAATACCTCAATCAGACCGGTTAATGGGCATTGAACGTATTGGCTGGCGATATAAATAAATGGTTATATAAATAAATGGCTATATAAATAAATGACTATATAAATAAATGGCCATATAAATTTCAGGCCATCTAGTGATATATAATGTATATATATATATATATATATATATATATATATATATATATATATATATATATATATATATATATATATATATATATATATATATATATATATATATATATATATATATATATATATATATATATATATATATATATATATATATATATATATATATATATATATATATATATATATGATGTACTCATAGGATGTATAATGTATATGTATGTATTGTGCTCATATGATGTATAATGTATATGTGTGTATTGTGTTGTATGCTCATTGATCATGTATCTTTCACGTCCTTTTAGTTTGCTTGGAATCACGCTTTGGAAGAAAACATGTTTGTGTGTTGATATTTGATAAGCGTTCGACCAGTGCTTACCTTTAATAAGTGTTCCGCCTGCATTGTTGCTCGGTGCCTGGCAGGTGTCATCACACCAAACGGCTGACCTTCCGTCCACCGACCGGGCGGCGGTCTATGTCTCAGAGGGCCGTCTGTCTCAGGAGAGGGCTCCGTCTCCGGCTCTGTCTGTCTGTCTGTGACCAAGTCCGTACTCCGGCCGGACCGTAGGGTCACCGTATTTATAGACATACACAGCCCGCCGGCGGCCGAGGCTGCGCAGTTGTGATGTCAGCTGGAGCCGCTGCAATATAGAGATCTATCTATCTATCTATCTATCTATCTATCTATCTATCTATCTATCTATCTATCTATCTATCTATCTATCTATCTATCTATCTATCTATCTATCTATCTATCTATCTATCTATCTATCTATCTATCTATCTATCTATCTATCTATCTATCTATATCTATCTATCTATCTATCTATCTATCTATCTATCTATCTATCTATCTATCTATCTATCTATCTATCTATCTATCTATCTATCTATCTATCTATCTATCTATCTATCTATCTATCTATCTATCTATCTATCTATCTATCTATCTATCTATCTATCTATCTATCTATCTATCTATCTATCTATCTATCTATCTATCTATCTATCTATCTATCTATCTATCTATCTATCTATCTATCTATCTATCTATCTATCTATCTATCTATCTATCTATCTATCTATCTATCTATCTATCTATCTATCTATCTATCTATCTATCTATCTATCTATCTATCTATCTATCTATCTATCTATCTATCTATCTATCTATCTATCTATCTATCTATCTATCTATCTATCTATCTATCTATCTATCTATCTATCTATCTATCTATCTATCTATCTATCTATCTATCTATCTATCTATCTATCTATCTATCTATCTATCTATCTATCTATCTATCTATCTATCTATCTATCTATCTATCTATCTATCTATCTATCTATCTATCTATCTATCTATCTATCTATCTATCTATCTATCTATCTATCTATCTATCTATCTATCTATCTATCTATCTATCTATCTATCTATCTATCTATCTATCTATCTATCTATCTATCTATCTATCTATCTATCTATCTATCTATCTATCTATCTATCTATCTATCTATCTATCTATCTATCTATCTATCTATCTATCTATCTATCTATCTATCTATCTATCTATCTATCTATCTATCTATCTATCTATCTATCTATCTATCTATCTATCTATCTATCTATCTATCTATCTATCTATCTATCTATCTATCTATCTATCTATATCTATCTATCTATCTATCTATCTATCTATCTATCTATCTATCTATCTATCTATCTATCTATCTATCTATCTATCTATCTATCTATCTATCTATCTATCTATCTATCTATCTATCTATCTATCTATCTATCTATCTATCTATCTATCTATCTATCTATCTATCTATCTATCTATCTATCTATCTATCTATCTATCTATCTATCTATCTATCTATCTATCTATCTATCTATCTATCTATCTATCTATCTATCTATCTATCTATCTATCTATCTATCTATCTATCTATCTATCTATCTATCTATCTATCTATCTATCTATCTATCTATCTATCTATCTATCTATCTATCTATCTATCTATCTATCTATCTATCTATCTATCTATCTATCTATCTATCTATCTATCTATCTATCTATCTATCTATCTATCTATCTATCTATCTATCTATCTATCTATCTATCTATCTATCTATCTATCTATCTATCTATCTATCTATCTATCTATCTATCTATCTATCTATCTATCTATCTATCTATCTATCTATCTATCTATCTATCTATCTATCTATCTATCTATCTATCTATCTATCTATCTATCTATCTATCTATCTATCTATCTATCTATCTATCTATCTATCTATCTATCTATCTATCTATCTATCTATCTATCTATCTATCTATCTATCTATCTATCTATCTATCTATCTATCTATCTATCTATCTATCTATCTATCTATCTATCTATCTATCTATCTATCTATCTATCTATCTATCTATCTATCTATCTATCTATCTATCTATCTATCTATCTATCTATCTATCTATCTATCTATCTATCTATCTATCTATCTATCTATCTATCTATCTATCTATCTATCTATCTATCTATCTATCTATCTATCTATCTATCTATCTATCTATCTATCTATCTATCTATCTATCTATCTATCTATCTATCTATCTATCTATCTATCTATCTATCTATCTATCTATCTATCTATCTATCTATCTATCTATCTATCTATCTATCTATCTATCTATCTATCTATCTATCTATCTATCTATCTATCTATCTATCTATCTATCTATCTATCTATCTATCTATCTATCTATCTATCTATCTATCTATCTATCTATCTATCTATCTATCTATCTATCTATCTATCTATCTATCTATCTATCTATCTATCTATCTATCTATCTATCTATCTATCTATCTATCTATCTATCTATCTATCTATCTATCTATCTATCTATCTATCTATCTATCTATCTATCTATCTATCTATCTATCTATCTATCTATCTATCTATCTATCTATCTATCTATCTATCTATCTATCTATCTATCTATCTATCTATCTATCTATCTATCTATCTATCTATCTATCTATCTATCTATCTATCTATCTATCTATCTATCTATCTATCTATCTATCTATCTATCTATCTATCTATCTATCTATCTATCTATCTATCTATCTATCTATCTATCTATCTATCTATCTATCTATCTATCTATCTATCTATCTATCTATCTATCTATCTATCTATCTATCTATCTATCTATCTATCTATCTATCTATCTATCTATCTATCTATCTATCTATCTATCTATCTATCTATCTATCTATCTATCTATCTATCTATCTATCTATCTATCTATCTATCTATCTATCTATCTATCTATCTATCTATCTATCTATCTATCTATCTATCTATCTATCTATCTATCTATCTATCTATCTATCTATCTATCTATCTATCTATCTATCTATCTATCTATCTATCTATCTATCTATCTATCTATCTATCTATCTATCTATCTATCTATCTATCTATCTATCTATCTATCTATCTATCTATCTATCTATCTATCTATCTATCTATCTATCTATCTATCTATCTATCTATCTATCTATCTATCTATCTCTCTCTCTCTCTCTCTCTCTCTCTCTCTCTCTCTCTCTCTCTCTCTCTCTCTCTCTCTCTCTCTCTCTCTCTCTCTCTCTCTCTCTCT
>JAXIVJ010019482.1:7500-19272 GCA_036785665.1 Chirona hameri | reverse complement strand
AAATTTTGAATACAGGCCTCCTCGATGCGCTGATTCCGAAAATATGCCTCTATAGGGCGGTATTTTGGTGTCGTTTACGAGTTACAGCCATGCGCTTGAGCGCGGCGCCCGACGAAGGAGCCGGGCACCAATAGTGACGTCATCCGTTGGTCCGCCGAGTTCAAGGTCAAATGGCTCGTGTCTTTACCCTGGTTATAGGGTCTTGGCCCGAGCAGCTCAAGGTCATAGAGACTAGGTAGACCCGTCCGGGGTAGGCAGCGAAATGCGTGATGTCACGGGCACGTGACGTCATACGCTCCCTATTCAAATAGTGTTAAATCGGGCCTACTTTCGGATCCTACCATTTGAATACCTTAGGTGCCATAGGGATCAATTGTGCACTACATGATAGATTGAAATGTCCTCTACAGCTCGCTTTGGGACATTTTCTCCTTAGATGGCAAGGGTGAGCCGCTAGACGATGTCAAAGCGAGGCATGCAACCGAGCGAGGCACATGCCCATATAAGGCAATGTTTGGATTTTGGTCACGGGGAACTGCCGCTGGATGCTATTTTGTTGAAGTGCGAATTTTGTATTATTTCACCTGGTTGTTGATGAAGGAAGGTGACTTGAGGATACTTTGTAGTAGTATCTATCAGGTGAAACTATTTTTACATCTGGATTACACTTGTTTCACCAACAATTACGTTGAAGATCGTTGAGTGACGAATGCGCCGCCGTAAATAAACATGGCGGCCGCGCCGGTCGAAGGCGTAATTCCTTTGGTAGACGAGAAGTGCCACGAGACGATCTACGAAAGGAAATACGAGTCTCCCGATTCGGCCACCCCATTGGTGGAAATTGAGCTGGAAAGTGATGCCATGGGACAGGGTGGACACCTTACAGAGATAGCCACGACACCCCCTCCCCCGCGAGCAGCTGACGGCGCACCACGCCGTGCACTTGAGGCTATGCAGTGGCCTCTCCTCGACGATATCAGGTGCCGTAGTCGCCAGTAGACGATATCGTAGACGATATCAGGCGCCGTAAAAAAGCCGTCCGTCGAACGGTTTTCTAGTTTCAGCCTCGGGCAACTTTGTAATGTTATGCAAAAGTCTCATTTTCAACAAACTCTCACTTCTCACACACATCTTAGACCGCCTTCTATCCTAAAATTCCTCTCAACTTCTCATATTTTAAAAACAACTTTCTTGATTCTGTTTGTGACGTCACGACACTCGTGATTTGTGACGGCACTTTTTATTTTCACTATGGTCGTGACGTCGCAACTTCAAGGACATGAGCTTAAAGGAGGGTGCCCTACTGTTTTGGAATGTCAAACATATTTTTCATACGGTAAGTAGCTGTTGGTTTGATTGTTGTATATGATGAAATTCACATCTGGAGCCCCTTTAGTTGAATTTTTTACTTATATTGTTTTTTGTTTATTTTTGTTTCGATATCTATAAAACGATCGCCACTATGGTGATGTTATGTAAAACGGCGCACATAAGACAATACAATTACGGTCACATCATGCAGGATAGAAAGACGAGTTTTGTACAGCACGTTCTTGTCACTGTTGCACTTTATTATGTGCAAGTTTCGTAGCTCTAAATTGATATCTTCAAAAAAAATGGCCATCGGCCATCATCGAAACGGCCATCATCGAAAAACATGATGGCCGTCCAGTTTCTGTTCGGCTGCTGTTATCAGCGTGCACGAGCTGTTTTGTTGAATTGCTATTGGCCGGCGCTAACAATATGCTAGCAGTTTAATCGATAGTTGCAGTGCTTCTAGTAGCGGAAGCCCTCTGGAGTCTACCGATAACTTTTTGCTCCCAAGCAAATTCCTGGAGTCTTCGAATATCTCAGTAACTAGGGTGAATCTGGAGAAATGAAGTAATGGTTCAATTCAGAAAATTGTGTTCTATAGACCAGTGTCAATAACCCCAACTAAGCGATGTGAGTAGGCACACTCCCTTTAATTGTTTGAGTTTTTAATCATTTTTGAGTTCATTTCGCCTTTTTTATATAATAATAACAATATTTACATTATGCAAAATTATCCTTCTTTTTATCAACACAAATGATACCTTACAAAATTGTCTCCACCCCATTGCAGATATGGTTTTCTCGAAATATTTTATTTATTAGTTTTGTATTAGGAAAAATAATGGTCCCAGCATGTCTTTGGTAATAATTTAGTTCGTAAGTGCTATAGAGAGCACGTAATTTAGCACATAATTGCTAGAGAGCATAACTGAACAACATTATATTTGCCTCGTCAAGCTGCATTCAATGAAGCATAACATGAGGCAGGTCGTCCCATGACCTCAAGGCTCAAGGTCACATGACGTAATCTTTTTGCCCAAATGACCTGGCTTGATTATGCAATATATTATTGTTTTTGTGCAAATTTGGACTTGTTTTTATCTCTAAAAGACACTTTTAACTACTTCTATAGCATTATCGGTCTGCAAATAAGTCATGAGAAGATCATGAGCCTCCTCCTTAAAGAGAATGTTTCACCTTTGTATTGGTTTTGAACTGAGATAGCCATTATCTTTGGCCGTTATTGAAATGTCGAAATACTTATGTCATTTTCCCCAAAACGTAGCCGTTTTTAAGCAATTTAATTTATAATTTGCAAAATGAGGTCTAGGCTAGTGCCGCCGCTGATTGGCTGACAGCCACTTTGTCAGCCAATCAATCCCACTTTGTCAGCCAATCAGCGGCGGTCAATAATGAATGATTTGTGTAAAATTAAGGGACTTTTCGAGAGAAAAGATATCACCATCGTTTTCAGCAGTACTTACTTCATATTTCGACTACAACCAGCGTATATTTGACAACTTTCAGAAAGGTGAAACATTCCCTTTAACTTGGTTATTGATTCCAAACACGCGCTTGATGTCTTGAGAATCCACAGACGCCTCTATCGGCGAAATTTTGAGTTATGTCATCACATGATCTTGATAACTGAGTGAAATAGGTTGTCAAATGATTCGAAGGGCATACCACCCTCCTATTCCTACTAAAAAAATCACAAATTTTACCTGAGAACATTACAAAATCCCGTGAACTGACTTAAGGTCATATGCAAACAAAATTAACCATTTTGCTGGATTAGAATTTTCAAGAAAAAATTACATTACATTACTTTGTGGTAAACCGGTGGTTCTGATGCTATATAGGCTTCTATCATTCTAATTATTCATATGGGAGATATCGCCCGCTGAAAATGAGAGTTTTGCGCGACATCGAAAAGATGCCTGAGGTTATAACTCGAAACCCATTCGACGGACGGAGCTGAAAATTTCACAACGCGAATGTACGTGCCAGATAAACCCCACGACATAGTTGTATCGAACTCTGAGATGTAGGGTGTTATGGCTTGGTAGAACTGACATGGAATGTCCCAGCTTCCAGGCTGTCACGGCTCCGTACGATGTATGGCAGACCGATGTTAATCGAGAGGCTCCATTCGGGACTTGCTGACGGGTCAAGGCGATATTGCAGCCAGGCGGGCGCACTGGGTGCCCTTGCACTCTCTTACATCAGCCCAGACACCCCAGTGTTTATTGTAGCCCTACATGCCTTTGAGGACAGTCGTGTACTCAGTTCACGTGCTGGTATTGACCCCAATTTAATCAAAACACATTCCCAAATGCCATGATTAGCTTAGAATTAGATGAACAAGCCACACAAATTGTAGCGCTCTAGAAGGAGTGTCACGCGGTTTGCACTTCACTGGAAGACGAAGAGGGATGCACCAAGGGAGGAATGCAGCTTGCACTCCTCGTAGTTGGTGACCCCCTGGACCCTGTCACCGGTTCGCAGTAGAGTATACGTGACCCGCGTGTAAAGGGCTCGCGTCTACGTGACCCGCGAGTAAAGGGTCGTCGCCCCCCACATTCGGTCTGTCGAGGATCGAAAAGACAATGGATCGGACATCTGAGCCATAGGGTGTTATTTCGAAACTTTTTGGTCGATCTGTCCTGGAATGCCCCACCTGTTAAGTCATGCGTGCATTGTTCAGATCGACTATGTTTGAATTACAGGAGCGAGGTTTGCAGGAATAATGCATCACCATTCGTAGATACGGCGTAGATATCACCGGTAGCACCAATATGGGCTCGTCACGTGACCGCGCAGATGCTGGAGTCGTGCATCGTTAGGCAATTTTCGAAACTACCTAGGCAGTTTTGATACTGCCGGGCAGTTTCGAAACTGCCTGCATTTTCAGGCATTTTGTAAACTGCCTAGGTTTTTAGGCAGTTTCGAAATTGCGCGAATTGAGCCAGGCAGTTTCAAAACTGCCTGAGTTTTCATATTACCTGTAACATATGCACCTGTTATGTTATATACTTATGGCGGTTCCATTGCCGTCTGTTTTTCTTACTAGCTTAACCTAGGCTGTACGTTACTGCCAGGGCAGTCGCTAGCGTGGTGGGAATCTGTGTGGGATATCTGTTTCGGCTAGCCGCTCCGGTCGTTTCGGCCTCGGGGATGGGTCTGTTTCGGCTAGCCACTCCGGTCGTTTCGGCCTCGGGGACGGGTCGGGTCATGACCAGTGTTCGTCACGGGCCCACCAACCCCCAGCCCAGCCCGGCCCAGGCCCATGAACACCAAGCCAAGGCCCGGACCAGGCCCGGTAAAATTTATAATATTGAAACCCAGGCCCAGTCCGGCCCGTTCAGATTAACCCTCGCCCTACGGGAGCTTTTTTCGCCTGCGCCCTACGGAGAGGGGGGTCTTAAAAAGACCCCCTGTTAACTTCCAAACCAAGCAACATAGAGCAACGCGGTAATAACCAACATGTTGCCTGTCATGTTTGGAATCTAACGGTATGCAATTTTTAGGTTTCGGGTCAACGTGTGACCTTCCAGGTCAAGTGAATGACCTTGATTGACCACGTCCAGAACAGCGATTTTGCTCTGTCAGAAAACCTCAAAATGAGAAATTGATAAATGTAAATAAAAAGGCATGTTTCTAGACCAGTGTTGTCTCAGAAATACAGAAAAGGTAATTATTTATTCGTATCTAGTAAAAAAAAGTCAAAAAAAGTTATTTAAAAAATGACGTCATGAATTTCTTACACTTAGGAAGCCATCACTCAGTCAAAAACAGAGATATTTCTTTGAAATTTGGTTTGATCATTGTCCATACTCAGTTCTCTCACATATATTCTGTTTTTTTTTAACAACTTTAAAAATTTGATTTTGTGGTGATTTTTTTTAAAATCAGTTTTTGTTCATTTTGGGGGTCAAAAACCCCAAATTTCACAAATCTGAGATTGCTATTTTTAATAAAATTACATTTTATATCTTTGCGAAATTGCGTTTGCAATTTGCTTCAAAACTCTGTTTTCTACGATTTTCCAAACATTTATCGTTTTTCCACCAACATGACGTCATCAAAAAATCATTATTCGCCTAATTTCTCAACCAATTTCAATGAAATTTTTACAACATACGCATAATGGTTGAATATTTAGTTACTGAAAATGTCAGCAAGATGCGCTGCATGTCTAAAACGTAATGCAAGAAAAACCTCAGGGGGTGGGGGTCGTTTTAGGACCCCCCCGTAGGGCGAGGGGTAGTTAACACGCGCCCTGGAGGGCCTCTGATAATTACACGCCCTGGAGGGGGGGCGGATTTCGCCCCCCCCTATGATCTCGAAAACCACGCAACGTACCGACAAGCGGGAAACGACGTTAGATAGCTCGAGACAAGCTCTTTCGAAATTATTTCGTTAATTTTTTTTTCAGGTCAATATTGAGGTCACCAGAGGTCATCAAGGGTCAGATTTGCAAGTTTTCAAGACTTCGGTTCGAACACCCCCAAATATCTCGGGAACTATGATAGTTAGCAGCAAACGGGAAAAAGTAATCGAAAGTCATTGAAAAATGCAATCGACATAGGTGTCCTCAGATTTGAGCTCAGGTCAATAGTTTAGGCTCCAGAGGTCATCGAATGTCAAAAAGGTGATTTTGTTTCCAAAACTGTTTTCCCCCAATAATCTTTCACCTAATAAAGATAAAGCAATAATGTTTAAGCCATCGCGTGTGTCTTGTCAAGGCGCTTTGAATCATATTCATGGTGACCGGGTTAGGTCAATTGAGAAATTTGACCTCAGGTCAAGGTCAAGTGGTGACCCAAGTTGGTCATGTTGCATATTGGGAGACGTGTCTTGACGAGACAAACATATTGGTACCGTTTTCTCTTCTCTATCTTCATTATGTCGATAGTTATTGATAAAACCGTGTTGGCGGTCACAAAATTGACCTGACCTTAGGTCACCGATATTAGAAATCCGAGATAAACAAATTGTTGGTATCTATGACCTTATGAAGTCCTGCAAGATTGAAACCGATCGGCGTAAAACTGTGGCTGTGGCACTACTGCAAACGTTTTGGAGTTGAGGTCATCACGTGACCTGGTCTGGTGACCTGACCTGAGATGACCTGAAGCCAAGAATTTTAAATATTTTATGTTAAATAATGCGGGATACATATATAATGCGGGAAGTTCATTTCTAAACAGGTATACAAAAAACGGCGGCGCTGCGCGCCGCTGTTTTTGCGCTATCCTCGAAAAACCGGAGGGGTGGGCGGATTTCGCCCCCCCCCCCTCCAGGGCGCGTGTTAAGCATATAAATATTTTCACAAAAAGTGCAATCACTATCCTAGCATATTTACTTGTATACTATAAATGTGAAACAATGAACCAACTATGCTATCCAAAAACAAACAAAAATCCACAGCCACAGCAACAATGTGTTGCTGTGGAAGTTAACTGTTGATTTTTTTTTCTTCAGCTCTGACCTGAGCTTCAACATTCTCAGCCCAGGCCCGTCCAGAGCCCGGCGATTTCCTTAAAGTTGAGGCCCAGCCCAGGCCCAGCCCAGGCCCAGCCCAGGCCCCGCACATGGCCCATAGGGCCGGCCCAGCCCGTGACGAACTCTGGTCATGACCCAGTGACCCTGGCCGGCAGTGCGCCGCGGTGTTTTCGGTCACGGCTCACGTGACGTCTGTGTAATGTGTTGTGACGGCCGGCCGGCGCGGTGGCCCGGCTGATCAGCCGTTTGAGGGGAGGGGATGAGAGCCGGGAATGTGTGCGCGCCGCTCGGGTTATGTTGTGGGTGAGTGGGTGGGTTTGTTGTTGTTTAGCGTTTTGTGGGTAAGGGGAGGGACCAGTACAACGAGGGTCAGGGTATTTGTTGCAACCCAAAGAGCATGCATTTCTTGTGTATGCAGCATCGCTACAGCAATGCATATACCTGTAACCAGCACGTTGTGTTCCTTGCATTGTTGCATTAGGTTTTGGAGGTCGCGCGACAGTTTTCTGAGTGGATTACCAAATGAGCATGCTTACATGGTGTGCCATACCCGGCACTAGCATTCGAGGTTTAGTTCAATCAGTTGCCAATAGATGGAAGCACCGTCGCAGTGTTTCACGGAAATAAAACCCACTACATATTAACTATTTGGTTTTCAACTTAGGTAAATGATGTTCAATTTGATGAGATGTTCTTTATTCATCGCTTTCGAGAGTGTTATTCGTCCTTAATTGACAAAACCATTGTTTACACTAATATAAGATTAAGATCCAGCTAACATCTACGTTTAGTTGTAAGTGAAGCGTTAGAGTAACCTTGAGCGAAGCATTGCGTGCAATCAGCCTGGCAAAGCGATCACGATATCCAGGGGCGCAGCCAAGGGGTGCTATGGGGGCTAAAACTCCCCCGTCGCGGCTCAGAGGGACCCATCTCGGGTCTGAAAGGGGCCCATCGTAGACTCAGAAATGGCCTATTTCAGGCCTGATAAAACCCAATTTAGCCTAAAAAAGCGAGCATCTCAGGCCCTGAAAAGGCCCATCTCTGCTCTCAGGCCCGTGAAGGGCCCATCTTAAGTCCGGAGAGGGCCCATTTTGTGCTCAGAAAGGGCCCATCTCATGTCTGGAAAGGGCCCATCTTAGGCTCTGAATGGGCCCATCTTAGACTCTGAATGGGCCCATCTTAGGCTCAGAATGGGCCCATCTTGATTTTGAAAGGGCCCATCGTGAACTCAGAAAATGCCCATCTCAGGTTTGGCAAGGGCCCATCTTAGGCTCAGAAAGGGCCCATCTCAGGTCTGGAAAGAGCCCATTTTAGGCTCTGAATGGGCTCATCTTAGGCTCAGAATGGGCCATCTTAGGCTCTGAATTGGCCCATCTCAGGTTTTGAAAGGCTTATCGTGAACTCAGAAAGGGCCCATCTCAGGTCTGGAAAGGGTCGATCTTAGGCTCAGAATGGGCCGGTCTCAGGTTTTGAAAGAGTCCATCGTGAATTCAGAAAGGGCCCGTATCAGGTCTGAAAAGGGCCAACTTTAGGCTTTGAAAGTGAGCAACCTGCATCTCAGGTCCGGAAAAGGCCCATCTCTACTCTTTGGCCCGGGAAGGGCCATCTCAGATCCGGAAAGGGCCCATCTCAGGCTCAGAAAGGGCCCATCTCAGGTCTGGAAAGGGCCCATCTTAGGCTGTGAATGGGTCCGTCTTAAGCTCAGAATGGGCCCATGTCAGGCTTTGAAAGGGCCCATCGTAAACTCAGAAATGGCCCGTCTCAGGACTGGAGAGGGTCCATTTTAGGCTTTGAAAGTGAGCATCTCAGTTCCGGAAAAGGCCCATGTCTGCTCTTAGGCCAGGTAAGAGCCCATCTCAGGTCCAGATAAGGCCCGTATAATTTGGCCCTGAAAGGGGAATCTTAAGGTCTGGAGAGGACTGGGAAGGGCCCATCTTTGAGCTGGAGAAGGACCGTTTCGGTAAATTTGGCCCAGAAAGGCCCCGTGGCTGGTTAAGGCTCATCTTACCCTTGAACTCAGACATGGCATGATCAATGATAGCTCACATGCAGACCAGAAAGGGCCCATCTCATATCTGGAAGGGCCCATCGAAGTCGTAGAAAGTCCCCCCCCCCCCTGTCTTGAGTCTGAGAATAGTCCAATTTAGGCCTAATCTCAGGTCTGGAAAAGGCCAATCAGAGGTCTTGATAGTCCTATCAAGACCTCTGATTGGCCTTTTTCAGACCTGAGATGGGTCTAAATTGGACTATTCCCAGACTCAGACAGGGGGGACTTTCTACGACTTTGATGGGCCCTTTCCAGATATGAGATGAATATGAGATGGCTCCTGACCTATCTTTTGAACAGAAAAGGACCATCATCGGCTCAGATGCCTGATGCCTCAGAAAGCTGCCCATCTGGCATCTCGGGGGGGGGGGGGGACAAAGGCCCATTTGGTTAAAATTGGAAGGAAAATGCCCCCTGCCCCCGGGCGTAGTGGGTTACACTAGAGGCCGGCAATGCGATCGGGGCATTGCCTTGGGGTAAAAATCGTACGATAATTCCGTAGTTTGGCCCCAGCCGGCCAGGCCACCGCTGGCTGGCCGTTGCGGTGACCTCAGATTTCGACGTCACCACAAGCCGCCACTGGGCGGCGTGCCGGCCGGCTCTCAGTGCTGTGCGGCGCAGTATCCTGCTATGCGGCACAGTATCCACGGCCGGCCGGCACCAGCTGACGGCGGAGGCCCGCTCCTTCAAAATGGTAACTTGGTTTTACCCCCCTGGAGGGTTTATTTTGCCCCCCTCAGTATCGGCAGCCATAAATATATTGTGGGCCGCTGTATCGCGCACGTGACCTGCGAGTATCAAGTCTGTGTCACCAACCGTGTGACTGAGCTGGCGAAAAATGAAAAAAATGTTGGCGCCCACTTTTTGGCACTTGGCACGTGTCACGTGCCATCGATTTACCCGAAAATGGTACCTGCATCTGTCCGTAGTGTTGCCAAATCGAACGGTGCCACCCGCGTCAAAATCGAACTAGCCGTTTGGGCTCCACGTGCCAATATGCTCCGTTGAACACACACACACACACACACACACACACACACACACACACACACACACACACACACACACACACACACACGCACGCACGCACGCACGCACGCACGCACGCACGCACGCACGCACGCACGCACGCACGCACGCACGCACGCACGCACGCACGCACGCACGCACGCACGCACGCACGCACGCACGCACGCACACACACACACACACACACACACACACACACACACACACACACACACACACACACACACACATACGCATACACACACACACACATACACACACACACACACACACACACACACACACACACACACACACACACACACACAGAGACACACACACACACACACACACACACACACACACACACACACACACACACACACACACATACACACACACACACACACACACACACACACACACACACACACACACACACACACACACACACACACACACACACACACACACACACACACACACACACACACCTACACACACCTACACACACCTACACACACACGCAAACAAGCTCCTCCCATTTTCCGAGCGACGGCCCGGTGGAAATCTTCGAACTCTGAAAAACATGTAAACATGTTTCTCATTTTTCTACGATTTTGAATTAACCATGCGGCGTCAGGCGTCAGCAGTGTACGGGGGACGGAACATTGACAACAATACAAATAAATACAATACAAATGAGCTGGGGTGGAACTTGGTCGAATGAATCCTGGATCCGCTTTTGTCATCATGATTCGAGATCCCATTGTTCTTCAGATTTGTGTGAGGGGTTTTGGTAATTGGTGGTATCCAGTGGTGGCGAAGGCTGGGAGGGGGCAGGAGGAACAACTTTCCCCCCAACTCCAGCCGAATTGAACATTAACACTTTGGCGTTGCATGAAAAGAATATACTTCCAAAAATCAACTTTGCCCCCCCCCCTCTAACCCTATGAAGAGCTTCCGCCGCCCCTGATGTTGTCACCCCCTTTGCCCCTATCCTTGCTAGACCCAACAGCATCACTATCGGATCCAGGGGGGGGGGGGGAGGAGAGCGGCAATGGCGTCGCCACTGCCCACAGACCAAATCAAACTACTAGGGACCAAATTAATTACTAATTACTAATCAAATTACTAGACCAAATCAAATCCAAGTACACATGTACATGGGACCATATTAAGCATGGATGAAAACAATTTTTTTAATGAAAATTACAAGCAAATCCATGTTTTTTTCTTTTTTCTTGGGGGGGGGGGGGTCATCAGCCAATGCTAAGGGGCCCACTTCGGTTAGCCCCCCCCCCCACTCCGTCGCAAAATCCTGGCTGCGCCACTGACGGTATCAAAGGTGGAGGGCTCAAATTTAGTTGGTATGATAATAGAAGTGTCTTCTCTCAGGAGGCAAATAACATTTTTGATATCATCCTTACTTTTTAAGATATGTTTGGTATTTCGGCGCCGTTCACCCTAAATCAGGCGATTTCTCAAGATTTAACATTGGAAATAAACCAATAACTTTATCTTAAAATGTCTTAAACTGCGTCGGCGGTGGTGTCAGGTTTGTGGTAATAGTGTAGAATGCTAGAACATTGCATAATCTAACAGGATCCAGAGCAAATATTTGTTACTCCTTACAGTTTTTCTGCTAGACTGCGAAATGTGCAGTTTTATACCGAAAACCCAATGACAGCAGGCCGGATGGACGCTCCGCCGCCCGGCGCTAGTTCCACGTATGGCACACGACGAGTTAAGCTACTTTAAATGTAAATGTTCCTCGCACCGGAGTTCGCGGTGGTACATCCAAGCGTAGAGAAGTGTTCACTTGGCATAATAAGATGAAGTACGGCATTGATCTCCTGCAGGAGACGCACTCGATTTCACGAGACGAGAGCAAA
>JAXIVJ010019482.1:0-2500 GCA_036785665.1 Chirona hameri | reverse complement strand
TGGATGGATGGATGGATGGATGGATGGATGGATGGATGGATGGATGGATGGATGGATGATGGATGGATGGATGGATGGATGGATGGATGGATGGATGGATGGATGGATGGATGGATGGATGGATGGATGGATGGATGGATGGATGGATGGATGGATGGATGGATGGATGGATGGATGGATGGATGGATGGATGGATGGATGGATGGATGGATGGATGGATGGATGGATGGATGGATGGATGGATGGATGGATGGATGGATGGATGGATGGATGGATGGATGGATGGATGGATGGATGGATGGATGGATGGATGGATGGATGGATGGATGGATGGATGGATGGATGGATGGATGGATGGATGGATGGATGGATGGATGGATGGATGGATGGATGGATGGATGGATGGATGGATGGATGGATGGATGGATGGATGGATGGATGGATGGATGGATGATGGATGGATGGATGGATGGATGGATGGATGGATGGATGGATGGATGGATGGATGATGGATGGATGGATGGATGGATGGATGGATGGATGGATGGATGGATGGATGGATGGATGGATGGATGGATGGATGGATGGATGGATGGATGGATGGATGGATGGATGGATGGATGGATGGATGGATGGATGGATGGATGGATGGATGGATGGATGGATGGATGGATGGATGGATGGATGGATGGATGGATGGATGGATGGATGGATGGATGGATGGATGGATGGATGGATGGATGGATGGATGGATGGATGGATGGATGGATGGATGGATGGATGGATGGATGGATGGATGGATGGATGGATGGATGGATGGATGGATGGATGGATGGATGGATGGATGGATGGATGGATGGATGGATGGATGGATGGATGGATGGATGGATGGATGGATGGATGGATGGATGGATGGATGGATGGATGGATGGATGGATGGATGGATGATGGATGGATGGATGGATGGATGGATGGATGGATGGATGGATGGATGGATGGATGGATGGATGGATGGATGGATGGATGGATGGATGGATGGATGGATGGATGGATGGATGGATGGATGGATGGATGGATGGATGGATGGATGGATGGATGGATGGATGGATGGATGGATGGATGATGGATGGATGGATGGATGGATGGATGGATGGATGGATGGATGGATGGATGGATGGATGGATGGATGGATGGATGGATGGATGGATGGATGGATGGATGGATGGATGGATGGATGGATGGATGGATGGATGGATGGATGGATGGATGGATGGATGGATGGATGGATGGATGGATGGATGGATGGATGGATGGATGGATGGATGGATGGATGGATGGATGGATGGATGGATGGATGGATGGATGGATGGATGGATGGATGGATGGATGGATGGATGGATGGATGGATGGATGGATGGATGGATGGATGGATGGATGGATGGATGGATGGATGGATGGATGGATGGATGGATGGATGGATGGATGGATGGATGGATGGATGGATGGATGGATGGATGGATGGATGGATGGATGGATGGATGGATGGATGGATGGATGGATGGATGGATGGATGGATGGATGGATGGATGGATGGATGGATGATGGATGGATGGATGGATGGATGGATGGATGGATGGATGGATGGATGGATGGATGGATGGATGGATGATGGATGGATGGATGGATGGATGGATGGATGGATGGATGGATGGATGGATGGATGGATGGATGGATGGATGGATGGATGGATGGATGGATGGATGGATGGATGGATGGATGGATGGATGGATGGATGGATGGATGGATGGATGGATGGATGGATGGATGGATGGATGGATGGATGGATGGATGGATGGATGGATGGATGGATGGATGGATGGATGGATGGATGGATGGATGGATGGATGGATGGATGGATGGATGGATGGATGGATGGATGGATGGATGGATGGATGGATGGATGGATGGATGGATGGATGGATGGATGGATGGATGGATGGATGGATGGATGGATGGATGGATGGATGGATGGATGGATGGATGGATGGATGGATGGATGGATGGATGGATGGATGGATGGATGGATGGATGGATGGATGGATGGATGGATGGATGATGGATGGATGGATGGATGATGGATGGATGGATGGATGGATGGATGGATGGATGGATGGATGGATGGATGGATGGATGGATGGATGGATGGATGGATGGATGGATGGATGGATGGATGGATGGATGGATGGATGGATGGATGGATGGATGGATGGATGGATGGATGGATGGATGGATGGATGGATGGATGGATGGATGGATGGATGGATGATGGATGGATGGATGGATGGATGGATGGATGGATGGATGGATGGATGGATGGATGGATGGATGGATGGATGGATGGATGGATGGATGGATGGATGGATGGATGGATGGATGGATGGATGGATGGATGGATGGATGGATGGATGGATGGATGGATGGATGGATGGATGGATGGATG
>JAXIVJ010019481.1:0-19276 GCA_036785665.1 Chirona hameri | reverse complement strand
CGACTCCGTCACAGCGACTCCGGGGTCGCGGCAACTAAATTAGTGTTTGTCACACTTTTTCTGCCGGAGTGTTCTACCTGGTTTATACAGCCTTGGCTGTACCTAAGTATTTGACAAATTTCGAGTTATGATGAGTGGCCAAGAATTGTTTTTTAATTAGAGTTTTAAAAGAGCGATTATTTTGTTAAATAATAATGTAAAAGATCGAGTTAGAAATTCAACTGAAATATACTCATCAAGTGTCATGTCCGCCACCGTTGTACAATGTACATGGCATACATAATAAAAAAGAAAGATGCAGGTTTGGCTGGTCCAACTAAAGAAACATTGTGAAGATATCGGCAAGCAGGAGACTAACTCTTCCAAGAAAGTAGGAAGTCAGCACACAATGAAGCAGATGTTCTTCCTCTACATGGAGGCAAATAAACAGGAACAGCCACGGCACACCCCGTTGCTGAGTGCTGAGACGCAAGAAATGCTAAACATTAGCGGATCTGCAACTCTGTTACTGTTATTAGCCGTTTTCACTAAGGATTTTACGTTTGGGGCGATTGGGGCGTTTGGTGCGATTGGGGCGTTTGGGGCGTTTGGGGCGTTTGGGGCGATTGGGGCGTTTCGGGCGATTGGGTCTATAGCTCGTAAGAACAAGGCTTTTCCCGATTATTTTTAGTATCAATCGCAATTTTATGAATTCATGAATAAGTATATGCTCTTACAATGCAATATTTCCCGTTAGTTTGCTTTGAATATTCAAATTCATGAGCAAATCTGGCAATTTTGTGTTGTGTTAGTTCCTTCTACAAAACATACCGCAAACGCCCTAAAAAGAGGCTAAAGGTATGCTAGTATACTAGCTTTGATTAAATAAAATACGCAATTGACAGTTAAGGCAAAATTGAAGATATTAATGACAAAGAAATATAATATTATGATGAAAAATGCAATAAAATGTCAAAAGCATAGATGGCCCTTAATTCAACGTCGCTCCGTCCCGCTGAGATCGTCCTATTTAGAGCGGTAACTTCGTTTGGTTCCGAAAACCGGAACAATCCTTACGCTTTTCGAATCACCCCAAATGGTTTATATTTGATTAATTGATTAATTGATGAATCTCACAAAAAGCTGAAAAGACCTCAGAAAAAGCACTTATAAAACCCATGAAACATGCGGGCTTTCTGCAGCCACTGATACTGAAAACTCAAAAATGGTTGCTCTAGATCGAACGGACGGCATGGCTGGGCGCAGACCACGGCTCTGCACATGCGCAACGTGACGTCAGGCGACCGGCCGGCGCCGGAGCCACTCCGGCCGGCTGGTCGCCATGGTGACCAGCCTGCCGGCGCCGGAGCCACGTGTGCAACGTGACGTCAGGCGACTCGCCGGCCCGTCGCCATGGTAACCGGGAGGCGGAGCCTGCGCAGAGCCAGCGCAGAGCCAGAGCCAGCATTCCCGTCATCTTTCAACAAATGATCAAAACGAAATCGCTAATTATCATTAATCCTTGCTTTCGAAAGTGAATATGACTGAAAATATGAATGGACTAATTCATCTAGTTTTCATTGAAATAAGCTATTATTCCTGAAAACCATGTCGTTGCAAAATATGACCATTTCCCGAACCCCGCACTTCCGGGATTCGAGCAAGATGGAGTCGCACCAAACGCCCCAAACCGCCACAGCCATCTGGCATCACCAGAGCTAGTTTAAGATGAAATTGTTATTTTTTCCAGAAAAATGCATTAATTCATAAAGTTGCGATTGATACCAAAAATCACCGGGAAAAGCCGCGTTCTTAGGAGCTATAGACCCAATCGCCCCAAACGCCCCAAACGCCCATTCGCCCCAAACGCCCCAATCGCCCCAAACGCAAAATCCCTCGTGAAAACGGCTATTAACCGGTGTTAACCCTCGTCCTACCCTCGGCTGACAGGACCCCCCCCCCCCCTGAGGTTTTTCTTGAATAACTGTTTACACATGCAATGATCTTGCGGAAATTTTTGGTAGCTGAGTTTACAACAATTATACGTAGGCTGTAAAAATGAAATTGAAATTGGTTAAGTGGTTTCGGAGATAATCATGTTTTGATAACGTCATGTTGGTAAGAAAAATGAAAAATATTTGAAAAATCGTACAAAATAGACTTTTGAAGAAAATTGCAAACGCAATTCACCAAAGATACAAAATGGCATTCTCTTTAAAATGGCAATCTCGGATTTTCAAAATTTTGGGTTTTTGATCCCTAAAATTAAAAAATAAATGATTTTTTTGGAAAAATCTCCACAAAATCAAAATTCTCGAAGATATTAGAAAAACCGGAATATATGTGAGAGAACTGAGTATGGACAATACCCATACCAAATTTCAAAGCAATATCTTCATTTTTGACTGAGTGATGGCTCTCTAAGTGTAAGAAACTGATGACGTCATTTTTTAATAACTTTTTTTGACTTTTTTTTACAAGATACGAACAAATAATTACCATTTTTGTATTTATGAACCAAAACTGGTCTAAGAGCATACCTTTTTATTTACTTTTATCAATTTCTAATTTTGAGGTTTTCTGAAGAGCAAAATCGCTGTTCTGGACGTGGTAAATCCGAGGTCATTCACTTGACCTGGAAGGTCACCCGTTGACCCGAAACTTAAAAATTGCATAATGTTAGATTCCTCTCATGACAGGCAACATGCTGGTTCTTACTGCATTGCTCTAAGTTGCTTGGTGTGGAAGTTAACAGGGGGGCCTGTCAGCCCCCCCCCCCCCCGTAGGACGAAGGTGAAAAAAGCTCCCGTAGGGCGAGAGTTAATGCGGTAAGTTGAAATGTTTGCTCTGTGTTGTTATCGTTTTTCTTAATTTGTTAAATTAATGTATTCGTTAAATTGATTATTTAACAGTGGGTGCATGGCTGAACTATACAAATAAAAACACATAATTTAATCCTGTTTGCACAGTGGTCGGAGACAGAGTAATCAGAGTAACAGAGCACATTGGTCGGAGACAGAGTAATCTACCTCAAAGTGATACTAATAACTCTTATATCAATCATACTTTTCCTAACCCACAATGTCCGCCACCGTTGTATTATGGCTTTAAACACATCCAGGTCGGAAGCGTCGCAAGCGCCGCCAAAAATAGCTCAGTTGTGAGGTCACAAATAAAATATAAAATGTTTGTTAAAAAAATACGAAAAGTTAAGTGGTAGATTTAGGACAGAAGGCGCTCTAAGTTGAGTTTAGGAGGTATATGGAAAAATAGAGAAAATTACGCTGAATTTGTTAAGCATAAAAACCTAATAACTGTCCCCAACCCCAGTTGTGTAGTGTTAAATAGGCAATCAATGCCTCCACAAATATTTAACGAAATATAATCGATAACATAAGCAATAAATATTTGAAAGTGAATCGGTCTCATTATAATATTTGAGATAAAAAACTATCTGAAAAGGATAGATATTTGCTTACACATGTGCATTGTACATGGCATCGTTTGTGTTGTGATTTGTCACTGGAATTCACTGGAACAAAATTCACTGGAATAGAGCGTCTAAACAGAATCGCAATGCTTGTTGCAAGGACATGGTAGCGACAGCAGCAGTTTTCTAACATACTAGAAGAATAGCATGTTCTCAACTTGGTTATTACATTGCAGATCCTACTTAGCAACTGCTTGAAAATGAGATAAAGCACCCAAGCATCATGCAGCTCGCATAAAAGAACCAGAAGTTGACGTCATTGGAGTCATGATTATGAGATTAAAGTTCGTCTCTACCAGGTACAATCCCTGCAATTCATGGGTTCTAAGAAAGCGGCACTGGAGTCGTGATGGCAGGTTCAGACGGGCCGAGTATATCCTCATTCCTCATTCCTGTCGCTGGCACCAGCCACCATCATTGGGGCCTGGAAACATAGCATTGCCACGTTACATGGGGCAATGATGTAAGTCCAATGGTTGCTGTTAGGACATGTATATATTACTATACAGATAACGTCACATTTTCAAAGTTCTTGCAAATATTTATCTTGTTAATTAGTGTTTGAGTTGCTGTTATGGTCATTCTTTGAAACTTACTTGCTAAATTATTAATATCAATGGAATTATGTAATCGGTCATGAAAGAGACCTTCAACGTCACCTTGAACAAGCGCCAATGGTGCAAGTCAAATTAAAACGCCTTCGCAGCATATTTCCTGGTAGATATCAAATAGCAGTTCAGCTGATTGGGCGATATTACACGGCTTAAGATGAGCGATTATACGGCTTGAAACTCATCACCAAAGTCTGAGGAGAGTGCAACAGAAATTAATTTTAGCATTCTCAGGAAAGCGTTGGACTCAATTTGAACAAAAGGTGGATATACAGTAGTAGACCGTCACGGGGCTCTGTGGTTGCCTTTGTTACCGCAGCGTTGCACGAGACGCACCCTGAGCCGGCTTACCAACACCACAGCCAGGTGCCTCGTGCTGAATAATCGCATATCAGACAACTGACACGACGGTAGCTAAATACCACCATTTCCAGACATACAGACGATACGGCGAGATTTAATGCCTGCAGTTGTAATCACATATAGGCAAGGAGTCTGTGGCAGCAGACCCAACGAAGTGGCAGCGTGAATCTCTGTGTCATTGCACGAAAGTGCAAACCGCTCAGTGCGCAAACAGTGGACGAAATCTTCTTACTCTACGCCGAGTAAATCATATAATAAATTACATCCGTGAAAGCTGGTCTGATAATACAAAGATATATTCAGCAGTACTGCTTCATTTTTGGTCTTCCCCTTTCCTTTGAAATATATGTGTGTTTTGGTAGCTTATGAAATGTATTTCAATTGACATAAGAAATTGAAATCCGAACAAAAAAACAAAATCCATTGTAGTTGGAATTCAAGCGAAATTTCGAGTTACGAAGGATTTTTTTATATGAAATGCTGCATTATCATTTATTCACTAACGGCATGGTAAGCTTAATTGTCTTGCAAAGTAATCTCAAATCGGCGTTGCCTGGTCTCCAACATTACTTGAAGCTTGAGAAAATATGACGGCGATGGACTGGAAGAACATAAAAGCTCTCTAAGCTTGTATGTTCTGTTATTGATTCAGTGAGGTTCCTCGCGGCTTTTTAAATGTTGGTATACTGTGGCCCATCAAGAATATGTATTTATGCAAATGTTCAAGCGATATTGTTTTTTTTATTTAGTCCGAACCTTTTGAATGGATGAATTCTGAGGTCAGGCCCCGTGCTAAGCATAGCTTGTTGCGCAGGCCCTGACCCTACCATCCGATCGCGCAATTCCTGGCGTCCGGCAGAATTTAGAAGCGAAAGTTTTACGTGCCCGACATACCTGGACACGGTCCGCCCCGTCCTCTGACGTCACCTGACCTTGAGTACGACCGCTGCCACCGGCCGCAGGCCATCCCAGTCAGGAGCAAATAGCGAGCGCCGAAGCGACTCAAGCCCGGGCTGCCACTACCGGGGAAGGTCAGAAGCCCAACGCTCTCCCAGTAAGCTACAGGGCCGGACAAATTGCAATGACGCAATGATGAAAATTGCAATATTACATTGACGCCTATTGGTTGTAATATTTTTGAACATAATCTGCAATAGGAGATAGTATGTTCAATGTTCTTCTCCAGCATTAGATATGGGTTCAAAGGGGGCGAAATTAGAAGGCGCTGCACGAAATATTATCAGCAAGAATCCTTCACGAAACAAAGTTTAACTTCTGTTCCATTGCATTCCATTGTACACGCTAAAAACGCATTGATCGGACCATCTCATCGATCTTCCGACTGGATGACAAAGAACGGGTATGTACGGATCTTTCTTGCAATGTAACGGAGACACACAGCGCACAGAAAGTCGACAACGTGAGGGCCCCTGTGATCAGTAGCAGACTTGTCAATGATTCATATTTGCCATGAGTCGATTCACAGTGATTCACGGACCATAATGAATGATTCAATCATGATTCAATCACTCAACATTACCATAATGGATGATTCAATCTTGATTCAATCACTTAACATTAAAGGGAAGTGTCGGCTCCTTTGTCTAACTCCTTTGATTTTGAATGTGCGACTCTAAGATTTTATGAGCGTGATAGGGAGGTCATGCTCTACTTGTGTGCCAATTTTCATGCACATCAGAATAGTCTGCTGTTTGACCTTAAACATATGACCTGCTCTAAATCCTTTGATTTTGAATGTGCGACTCTAAGATTTCATGAGCGTAATAAGGAGGTTAGGTCCTACCAGTGTGCTAATTTTCATGCAAATCGGAATAGTCCGCTGTTTGACCTTAAACCTATCTGACCTGCTCTAACTCCTTCGATTTTAAATGTGCGACTCTAAGATTTTACCAGAATGATCACTAGGTTGTGATCTATCTGTGTACCAATTTTGAAGCCAATCAAAATAGTCCGCGAATGTATTTCCGAATGTTAATGTGAATGTGATCCAATTGGACACGCGTGTTGTTTATTTTGATTATAAAATGATATTTATAATATTTATTATAATTGCAAATTCCAAGTTCCAAAAGCATTAATGACTTTACGTTTCACTTTTTTAGCGAATAGAACATTTATTTTGATTTTGCATTAGGTATTATTTTTTATAAAGCATGATGTGGAATAAAGCGGCGCCGATGCGGCAGTGATATTTGGGACATGCGGAGGTCATGCAAATGTTTGTTTATGTTAGTTTTTGATGTGGTATAGCCTAGATATTAGGAAAAGGTGGGTACCTTTTGATAATTTTTCGTGTGTTAAAGGTGTGCGTGTACTGTGTGGTTTATGAACCAAAGTATGAGTTAGTCACCTTTTCTAAGTATTTAGGTACCTACCCCTAACCCTACCAGTTCCAAGGTATTCACCTAGTTAGGGCTGATTGAACAGTGGCTTTGTGCCCACTGGAGTTGGACACAAAGCCTCGCTTTCTTTACGCATAGATGAATTACAGGCTACAGCTCAGGACACAGAGCTCATATAATTGGCCATTAAGTGCCTGGTTTGTCCACAGGGCACAGATGAATGCTGGGCCACTGGCATATTTTGTGGACAGTTTATGCTGTTCGACCAAAAAAGAATGATTCTTTGAGCAATGAATGATTCAATCAGCCTATTTTCTCTGTATGAATGATTCAATCAGTGACTCACAACAGGTTTGCGCATGAGGTGAATCGATTCATGAGTCATTCATTTGAAATAAGAATGATTCAATCAAAAGTAGTCGATTCACATTGAATCATTGACAAGTCTGATCAGTAGCCACCGGTCAACGGTCAGCGGTCAGCGGTCAGCGGTCAGAGATGGCATTGGCACATCTCAGATCAGTTATCACAGAGTTTGGCCTACCTCTGTCAAGCTACCGAGAACTGGCCGAGTGAAATATGCCGTGCTCGTCCATCGCCAGCCGTCAGTAGCGGAATCCCGGGGTTCAGTTGAGGAATTATGCTCCCGCTCTTTCGCTCCCGCTATTTTTCACTATGATGACGGCAATCCCTGCATGATCATTAAGCTCTCCCACTTTGAGTGAGACAGACTAACGTGGGATATTTCAATCGGTCTTTGTTCCTCGGTCCACTGAAATGCCGGGCTGGGTCGGCTGCGAGGCGTCACTGGTAGAGATGCAAAAATTCCCCCAAAAACAGGAACCGGCCCCGCACCGCCACCGCTCATACATGAGTTGGGACCGGCATCAAGGCCGGCCACATGTGGCAGCACCCGCCAGGCCCGGCACGCGGCAGCTCAAGCTAGGAATCTGCATGTATACTTCATTCTACACTTAAAATCTTTTAGCAGGAATATTTATAGTTTGCAATGTGCATTTTGCACCATTTTAACACACACCACATTGAAACACCAATGGATAATGGATATATATGGACCATGGAGTAAAGAAATCCCACACAAGTCAGAACTTGAGATAAATAATCAACAACAGACTAACAGGAAAGTCAAACAGGTCAAGGTGAGTAGACTTCTTTCATCTTTGGTGGTTTGCAAAAATAAAAAACAAAAATAAGACGCATGATAGATATATAGATCATGCAAGTCCAAACGAGCAGCTTAAAAGTATGTAATAAGTATGCATTCATCACTCAACATCACACAATGCAATGTTTGGGTTGTAATTGTAATAGCTTCTACAAACAATGTTGAGGTTAGAGGTACTACAACCTACTTACTTATTTGATCAATGTTGACATGGACTAGTAAATACTAAATATACTTCACAGGATAATGGGGAAAAGGCAAGTTTTCCTGGACATTTAAGTATGACAAACATACTAAAAACATTGGGAGTGACAATCATATCTTGAATGATAAAAGTAAAATAATCGACCTGTTTTAAATTACAGAGTATCCTCGGTTTTCTCACTATCCAAGCCAAGATATCTATAACTAACATCTAAGCCAGTCACACACAGAGCCACTCTTATACGGCCTTGTCACATATTTATACAGCCTTGGGCAGTGAGCACAGATAAACAAAGCTTGAGCTACTTCACTGCCAAAGCCAAGGCCGTACAACTGCCTTGGTACAACTTCACACGTCCGTCAAGCTAGCAGCAGATTCATATTCGCGAATCTGCTGCTGCCAGACAGACATTCGCCGGGCTCGAATATACTGCTACTGGCAGCAGATTCGGCGAATGTCTGTCAGCTGGCAGCATATTCGTGAACAACTTCCGCGGCCTTCTTGGCGCATCTTAGACGCGAGCAGCAGATTCAGATATTCGCCGGGCTCGAATATACTGCTACCAGCAGCAGATTCGGCGAATGTCTGTCAGCTGGGAGCATATTCGTGAACAACTTCCGCGGCATTTTTCGCGCATCATCTGAACGCCAGCAGCAGATTCGCAACGTGATGTGTTTGAGTTGAGTTGTTCGGTGAGAGATGGGTACCTTCTAGGTAAGTAGGTATTGATCAACGTATTACTGACTTGAAGCAGTCAGTGAGTAGCACCTCTAACCTCCTCCTACTTACCTAGAAGGTACCCATCTTTCACCGAACAACTCAAACACATCACGTTGCGAATCTGCTGTTGGCGTTCAGATGATCCGCGAAAAATGCCGCGGAAGTTGTTCACGAATATGCTGCCAGCTGACAGACATTCGCCGAATCTGCTGCTGGTAGCAGTATATTCGAGCCCGGCGAATATCTGAATCTGCTGCTCGCGCCAAAAAGGCCGCGTAAGTTGTTCACGAATATGCTGCCAGCTGACAGACATTCGCCGAATCTGCTGCCAGTAGCAGTATATTCGAGCCCGGCGAATGTCTGTCTGGCAGCAGCAGATTCGCGAATATGAATCTGCTGCTAGCTTGACGGACGTCAACTTCACTGCTGTGCGTAATGGCGTCTGAAGTATTTGACAATTGTGAAGCGTTGAGCTCAAAACGGCGCAGACAATTAATCCCGTCACCGAAATGACTAACTTTATCACCATAATTACTTAAAATCACCAAAATGAAAATGTCAACATATTGCGGATTCGGCAGATGGACTTCTTTAAAAAATATTTAAACTTCAACTGACACCAATGGTTAAGATTTAATACTACAGCTTATTTTCGAATACGAACATGAACAATTGTCTTCACACAATTCTGAGGCGTCGCGATTCTGAGGTGTGAAGTTGTGAATATCTGTCAGCGACACATTCGCGAATATCGATCTACTGCTTAATTGACACACGTGATTCTTTTACGGTCCAGTCCTGGCGAATTCGTCGCAAATGTGACTCATAAAAACACATTGTTTGGAAATTGGGTTTGAATGTGTTGTCGGGGAGTGTGTCACGTGTAATTATGCAAGGTCATATATAAATTATGGAGCTATTGTGATAAGAAGTTGAAGTGGAACTAGACAGGTTTGCATTCTGTGATAGGTCTTGGCCATTTAAGATTTCTTTGCAAAATGTTTTTGTTTGTGTTTTGCAGTCTTTCCACCTTTATAATTGTAATTGCATAAAATACAATATTTGTTCACTACCAAAACTACAAATGATATGACTTGAATATGTCCTTTCTCATGTGGAACTAAATAGTAAATATGTATCAATAAATATTCTCAGTAATATGTATTTACAATAGTATTAACAATAATTATTATCATATACGTGGGTGGTTTTGTTCCATAGGTACTTATTTGTTATACAAAATAATTTGGGGTGACCTGGGGCAATGGGATGACTAAATATAATATTGTATGCCACCCCACCTAGTTACTAGTGATGACAGTGGAATATGATTTGGGGTAGTTGTTTCTGTTTGACTGCACTCGACTCTCACACTGCTGCAGTGACTGAGCTGATGAATTGATCATGAATTGACCCTGTAGTTTGATTTATTAAGTTTCACTGGTGTGTCCACTCCTTGCTAGGTCGTACTAGTTATCACTTTTAATTTGTAAACTAGGACATTGTTATGTGTTATGCTGGTGTTTTACTGTTGTATATTTTGTTTTCTCAATTTATCATGATCTTTAAGCATGTATGTTCTGACTTCTGCCAATATTTATTTCTATTTTTTTGTTTTAATTGATAACTTGTGCTGAGCCCGGCATGAGCCCGGCAAGCCTGAGTTCAGACACAGCTTCAGGCACGCCGGGCCTGAATTTGGGCCCAGCGCCGGCTCCGTGGTCCTGAAATTTGCGTCTCTAGTCACTGGCTAGTAGTATTCAAATACTTGCATAATGTTTTTTTTTAAGTCGGCGTTTCCACCTTTACTTTTACTTTACCACTTACCTTTACCACCTTTCTTTAAGCGCAAAGCACCACCGCCACCATCACCGTGCTTGTGCATGGTCCCCAGATATGGATATCGGATCTAAAAGGATCTCTCCACAAAATACGTCGACAGATCTCAACAGATCCCAACAGATCTCACGGCGAAATGCAATGGTAAATCTTGGATGTCAATGGATATCCCGATGAAACTCAGTAACATGGATCCAACTGTGAACGGCAGACCGTTTGGGACCCTAATTTTCTGCGATAACTTTTGAAGGCACCAACCGGAAGGAACAAAATTATCGCAATGGACGTTTCAGACCCTGCGCCAATTTGCATTATAAAGGTTGGTTAATGTCAAACGAAAATTTAGGTCACTTCTCATTCATTCGTAATGTTAAATACAATACGAGCTCGGATAGAGGCTAACGTCCGGTCGCTCTGTAGTCCCGCCCTTGACTCCGCCCACCACTCGCAACTGACCGGGCACGGGTCGGACAGTGCCGCCGGCGCAAAGGTCGGCCAGGGAGCAAAGCTCAGACGCCAGAACATAACTCTGCCCTTTCACCATAGCCTCTACCCATCGACTGAATTCCCTGCGCGAGTTTTAACATTACGAGTAAATGGAAAGTGCCCTTAATGTTCGTTTGACATTCACCAACCTTAATAATAGAAATTGGTTCAGGGTCTGAACGTCTACTGCGAGAAATTCGTTCATGTCGATTGGTGCCTTCAAAAGCTATCGCCGAAAATTAAGGTCCAAAGCAGTCTGCCGTCAGGGGTAGTAAAATGCCCCGTCCTGCTGGACGACGTAGGAGAACAAAATTTGTCTTTTTCTTGCCAGGTTGGCTATTGTTTTCATCACAAATTATCCCACGAGTATTTATGAACTAATCCCTTTCCTGTAAAGTATTTATCTAATCTAATTTTGAAGGAAGCAAGTGTCACTGCATCAGCGACATCCCCTGATAGCATATTCCAATGTCCTACAACCCTTCTACTGAACAAATTACTGTCATAGCCTAGTCCTACTTTGTTTTATAATTATTTTATGCTGATGACCTCTGCCTAGATTTTCCCTATTGAACTCAAACATTCCATTTAAATATCCAGAATGCTGACCATTTACAAATTTGAAGACTTCAATTAGATCTCCTCTTAGCCTTCTATATCTAAGTGAAAACATACCCAATTTCTTTAATCTATATTCATAAGGTAAACTACCAAGACAATTCACCATTTTTGTTGCCCTTTTGTTAACTCTTTCTAACAACCAGCAATCTTTCTCATATGCTGGAGACCAGGGCCTCGTTTCATAAAGCAGCGTAACCTACGAACTTACGTAGTTGACGCCGATTTTGGTGTAACCTACGCCGATTCCGTTTCATAAAGAAATAACCGGCGTAAGCTACGCCATTGAAACTACGCCACTTATTTTACGTCAAAGCACCGAATTGTTCGTAAGTTACGGCATTTGCGTTTCATAAAAGGGCGTAGGTTATGCCAAATAATATTTCAGGGCCTTGATTCTCGGTAAAAAGCAACGCAAAGATTTGTGGCGTTGTTTTAGTGCTCCGATGGCCTTGAAAGTTGTTTTGATTGGCTTGCTGGCATATTTTGTGAGCCTGGCGACGATATTAGAAGCTGGTGTGATTATTTTACATTGAAACTTACATCAAGAGCATAGCAAGATATTTATGTGAAGTACTAAACTGAAATATTAGTTGAATCTCTGAAGAATTTGAGTGTCCCAACTCGTGGGACTCGTGGGGTAGAGTAAGGTGAGTGAAGGGGCGAGACTAGTGGTGGTGGGGGGGGGGGGGGGTACAACCTCGGATGGGCCCAAGAGGCTCTTTGTTGCACTTCTCTTTTATGTCTCCCTATGTATCGTGTTTGGTGACGTCATAGCTTTGGTATTACTGGTACAGTTTTCTGCCTGTCATAAATGAAAAATAAATCGCATTACATTACAAATATTGCTCAGGACCTGTCTATACTCTCTTCTTCTATTGAGACATCAAGAACTTGACAATGTCTTTAATCTTGCATCAGCTACAGAGTAGCTTATCAGAGTTTCTTCTACAACTTTATTTTTTCATGTATGATCAATATTTCACAAGAGTATAAATATAAATATTGCTTCAACGAGCGATATTGCATAAGTGATGCTGGAAAACCATTTTCCAACTTTCGATTTGGTCGGAGAACCCATAGTCTATCTTTACCACCCCTGTCTGCCGTTCACAGTACGTAGATCCCACAGGACCACGTAATAAACATTTAAAGTGGATCTATGATCCTGCGGGTCTTGGTTCCGACAGGATCACGCATTCAAATTGCTTCTTCCTGAAAAGTTGCAGGAAGATTCTATCAATACTTATCTTGCTTATTACCACCAAACCGAAATTTTGTCAACATATTTTATTCTTACCAACATATTACAAAATTTTGAGGGACATTTCTAGCCAGAAATCGCATGTAAAAGTTGTGCAGTTTTCAGAACTTTCAGAATCTTTCAGAAACTTTCTGCGCAATACTCCTTCGTGAAAACGGCTAATCTATAAGAAATAATTTAAAAAATGTATAATTATCGGTTCAAAAATCAATTTTTGCGATAGCTTTACCACAATCCATGGGACGGATTTGGAATACCGGTGGATCCCCGTACAAAACAATGCTAAGGTTTCGGATCCCAGTGGATACATGAGCAGGTTTTGTGGATCTGGTCTCAGTATGTGATCTCAGTGACTCTAGGATCCAAATGTTAGGGACCATATCTCAGGATCTGTTGCAGGGATCTATACACATGTCTGACCACCACCTCCAAAATACTGGGCATGTTACCACATCTGGGAGTGCCAGTAGGAAAGCTTGCATGTCCGGTATTAAAGCAAAAACTACCGGCTTAACCTCCTTACGTAGCCCTGACATGGGTGATGTGTTGCCTGAGTGTTTAGGTTTGTAATGCGAAAACAAGTGGCTGTACCAGTTACCGCGACCTCACCCATATTAATGCGATCAGCGGCATGGCTAGTTACTCGTGACGTCATCAGAGAGTCCTGGTTTTAGTCGGCCTACCCACATCCGACTGTCTGGCGGTCAGGCCGATACCAGTGCCGTGCTGGGCGGGAATATCGACCGTGGTGTTATCGGCCGGCCGATCGCTGTCGGAATCAGACTCGGATCTCGGCCGGCATCGCCGTCGATATCAGACTCGGATCTCGGCCAATATCGCTGTGGGTATCAGACTCGGATCTCGGCCGGCCGATCGCTGTCGGAATCAGACTCGGATCTCGGCCGGCATCGCCGTCGATATCAGACTCGGATCTCGGCCGGCATCGCTGTCGGAATCAGACTCGGATCTCGGCCGGCATCGCTGTCGATATCAGACTCGGATCTCGGCCGGCATCGCTGTCGGAATCAGACTCGTATCTCGGCCGGCATCGCTGTCGATATCAGACTCGGATCTCGGCCGGCATCGCTGTCGGAATCAGACTCGGATATTTCGAGTCAGCGGTGCAGTGGTGATCAGCTCACATCGGAGATACATCACACTCGGAGATCACCGTATGACGAAAACATGGCCAGTGGCTAACAGGCTTCATATATGCGGAAGAAGTCTCTTTTCATACGTTGAGATGGTGAGAAGTGACGAATATTTTATTAGCGTATTTGTTTAGGCTTTTTGAATTTGCATGATACAATCTTTAGAACGGATAACGTTGCCTACGACTTTAATTTCGTTTCATTATGAGAAGATCAATTGATTGACAACCTGTCAGCCAGTTTTGCGAACTTCAACTATGATCGACAATCGCATCGGAAGCGCTGTTATTTTCATAACTAGTCACGGAGTTGAGCTATTCTAGACCAAGTTTCCGGCGGCTTTGTTCAGTATTCGTCCCGAGAGATTATCGTTGGTCCCGAGAGATAGATCATCGCCAGTCCCGAGCGATCATCGCTAGTTTCGAGTGATCATCGCCAGTCCCGAGAGATCGTCGCTAGTCCCGAGAGATCATCACTAGTCTCGAGAGATCATCGCTAGTCTCGAGAGATCATCGCCAGTCCCGAGAGATCATCGTTAGTCCCGAGAGATCATCGCTAGTCTCGAGAGATCATCGCCAGTCCCGAGCGAACATCGCCAGTCCCGAGCGATCATCGCTAATCTCGAGAGATCATCGCCAGTCCCGAGAGATCATCGCCAGTCCCGAGCGATCATCGCTAATCTCGAGAGATCATCGCCAGTCCCGAGAGATCGTCGCTAGTCCCGAGAGATCGTCGCTAGTCTCGAGCGAACATCGCCAGTCCCGAAAGATGATCCCAAACTGTGAAATGTTGCTCATCTGTCCTTGAAACAACTAACGCACAGGAGGAGCGGGGCATACGGCAAAACAAGAGCGTACCTTGGGAAATTTCGACATTTGGCCCTTCGCACGTTTTTATCTCTTCTGGTGGTGGTACATTTCACATCCAAAATCACATTTCACATCCAGATTTGCGCTTGATTCCAGTGGAATCGAATCCGATCCCGGAATCGATTCCGTTTGCACTGGAATCGGAATCGGATTCGATTCCATTAGCATTTGGGTGGTATCGGAATCAGGTGGAGTCAATCATTTTGAGAAAATGATGGAATCAGAATCAGAATCAATGGCCATTTCAAGTGATTCCGTGTTATTTTCGTAAAAATCACTATGACCATGAATTTAAGCTTCCCCGAAGGAATTTGTTTCTTTGAGAATATACCTAAAGCAAATCTAGGCGATTATTTTTTGCCTGAGTGTCAATAAACATGATCAGTAATTATACTTATTTAGGTGGAGACATACAACGATCTTCGCTTAAGGCAATGCTATGTGTTTTGCATTTCTATAATATTCTCATATCTTTCAAGACAGAGATTTTCTTGTGTATGATATTGCAAAATAGCAGCTTGCAATACGTCCAATTGTCCATGCATCAAGATTATAGGTATGTCTAAATATCATATTGTTTTGAACCTTCGTTAGACTTCGACGTTTCTGAACTGTCACGATTTTGCAGCATGCCAGTTTTTTCAACAAAATTCATGATTTTTTAAAAAGTTTGATAGCAAAATAGCCATATTAAATATACCTGTAAAATATATGTATTTTTACTGTTCGTGTCATTCGTGTCATTTGTATAAAATATAAATATGATCGGACATTTTTTATCCAGAGTGGAATCAATGGAATCGAATTCGGAATCAAGCTTTTTATGTGTCCTGGAATCGGATTCGGAATCAATTCCCCTAGTAAAATATATATTCGAATCGGAATCGGAGTCAGACACATCAGGCTTGGCATGGAATCGGAATCGATTCCGCTGAAGCGGAATCAAGGACAGGTCAGCCATTGACTTCGACGTTTCTCTCATCACCCACCAAGGACTCTCATTACCCATCAAGGACTCTCATCACCCATCAGGGACTCTCATCACCCATCAAGGACTCTCGTCACCCATCAAGGACTCTCATCACCCATCAAGGACTCTCATCACCCATCAAGGACTCTCATCACCCATCAAGGACTCTCATCACCCATCAAGGACTCTCATCACCCATCAAGGACTACATCACCCATCAAGGACTCTCATCACCCATCAAGGACTCTCATCACCCATCAAGGACTCTCATCACCCATCAAGGACTCTCATCACCCATCAAGGACTCTCATCACCCATCAGGGACTCTCATCACTCATCAAGGACTCTCATCACCCATCAAGGACTCTCATCACCCATCAAGGGCTCTCATCACCCATCAAGGACTCTCATCACCCATCAAGGACTCTCATCACCCATCAAGGACTCTCATCACCCATCAAGGACTCTCATCACCCATCAAGGACTCTCATCACCCATCAAGGACTCTCATCACCCATCAGGGACTCTCATCACCCATCAAGGACTCTCATCACCCATCAAGGACTCTCATCACCCATCAAGGACTCTCATCACCCATCAAGGGCTCTCATCACCCATCAGGGACTCTCATCACCCATCAAGGACTCTCATCACCCATCAAGGACTCTCATCACCCATCAAGGACTCTCATCACCCATCAAGGACTCTCATCACCCATCAAGGACTCTCATCACCCATCAAGGACTCTCATCACCCATCAAGGACTCTCATCACCCATCAAGGACTCTCATCACCCATCAGGGACTCCCATCACCCATCAAGGGCTCTCATCACCCATCAAGGACTCTCATCACCCATCAGGGACTCTCATCACCCATCAGGGACTCTCATCACCCATCAAGGACTCTCATCACCCATCAAGGACTCTCATCACCCATCAGGGACTCTCATCACCCATCAAGGGCTCTCATCACCCATCAAGGACTCTCATCACCCATCAAGGACTCTCATCACCCATCAAGGGCTCTCATCACCCATCAGGGACTCTCATCACCCATCAAGGGCTCTCATCACCCATCAAGGACTCTCATCACCCATCAAGGGCTCTCATCACCCATCAGGGACTCTCATCACCCATCAAGGACTCTCATCACCCATCAAGGACTCTCATCACCCATCAGGGGCTCATCATCCCCATCAAGGACTCTCATCACCCATCAAGGACTCTCATCACCCATCAAGGACTCTCATCACCCATCAGGGGCTCTCATCACCCATCAAGGACTCTCATCACCCATCAAGGACTCTCATCACCCATCAAGGACTCTCACCACCCATCAAGGACTCTCATCACCCATCAAGGACTCTCATCACCCATCAAGGACTCTCACCACCCATCAAGGACTCTCATCACCCATCAGGGACTCTCATCACCCATCAAGGACTCTCATCACCCATCAAGGACTCTCATCACCCATCAAGGACTCTCATCACCCATCAAGGACTCTCATCACCCATCAAGGACTCTCATCACCCATCAGGGACTCTCATCACCCATCAGGGACTCATCACCCATCAAGGACTCTCATCACCCATCAAGGACTCTCATCACCCATCAAGGACTCTCATCACCCATCAAGGACTCTCATCACCCACCAAGGACTCTCATCACCCATCAGGTACTCTCATCACCCATCAAGGACTCTCATCACCCATCAATGACTCTCATCACCCATCAAGGGCTCTCATCACCCATCAAGGACTCTCATCACCCATCAAGGACTCTCATCACCCATCAAGGACTCTCATCACCCATCAAGGACTCTCATCACCCATCAAGGGCTCTCATCACCCATCAAGGACTCTCATCACCCATCAAGGACTCTCATCACCCATCAAGGACTCTCATCACCCATCAGGGACTCTCATCACCCATCAAGGACTCTCATCACCCATCAAGGGCTCTCATCACCCATCAAGGACTCTCATCACCCATCAAGGACTCTCATCACCCATCAAGGACTCTCATCACCCATCAGGGACTCTCATCACACATCAAGGAACTCTCATCACCCATCAAGGACTCTCATCACCCATCAAGGGCTCTCATCACCCATCAAGGACTCTCATCACCCATCAATGACTCTCATCACCCATCAAGGACTCTCATCACCCATCAAGGACTCTCATCACCCATCAAGGACTCTCATCACCCATCAAGGACTCTCATCACCCATCAAGGACTCTCATCACCCATCAAGGGCTCTCATCACCCATCAAGGACTCTCATCACCCATCAAGGACTCTCATCACCCATCAAGGACTCTCATCACCCATCAAGGACTCTCATCACCCATCAAGGGCTCTCATCACCCATCAAGGACTCTCATCACCCATCAAGGACTCTCATCACCCATCAAGGACTCTCATCACCCATCAAGGACTCTCATCACCCATCAAGGACTCTCATCACCCATCAGGGACTCTCATCACCCATCAAGGACTCTCATCACCCATTGACATTGAAAATTGACACTCTGGCATAAAACCTGGCCGACGACATATTGGTGTTCATAGTTTCCCAATACAGACACCAGGCAGAGTTCTGTCTGGCGGAGGCGGAGGTGTCTGTCTTAACTAAGCCCTGAGGGTGCTGCGAACACCGCTCAGGGTAAGGGGAAACCTTGGAATTCACAAACCTTGGCAAACCTTTGGGCGGAGTCTCAAAGGGCACCCATACAGACGCAAATGTAATTGCATATGCATCGTCCGCAAAATATTACGGACGAAATCCGCGTTACCATTGGAGCCGTAACACGCGTAGAGCGATTTTATGCCTTCATTTCGAGTCTGCTCGTCTGCGCAGGACTGGTGAACCACTGATGGCTGATGATTGATGATGGCTGATGACTGATGGCTGCTATGATTTAGGTGACAACTGTCCAGACCCGCTCCAAATGCCTCTGTAGAACCACTGATGGCTGCCATGATTTAGGTGACAACTGTCCAGACCCGCTCCAAATGCATGCGTGGTGAAGGCTGCTTTCCGTGTGAGTGCTGCAGCGTGTTCCGATCTTCCCGGCCCTCCTAAATATCTAATGCATCGAACAAACACACATAATCTGTGTCTTCGAGCGATGTAGACAGAGATGCTGTGTGTTA